>JACXGI010004052.1:0-56851 GCA_016801175.1 Esox masquinongy
CGGCTCCACTTTCAAATCAGGCAACCCCACATGTGGTTGTGAACCCTAGTACAAAGCCTTACAACCACACGCTGTCTGTCAGTTCACACACGTCCAAGTCCGTTCCCTCTGAGTTGGCTGTGCTGTGCTCAACTGCAACCTGAAGTGGTAGTCTCAGCCATGCCTGCAATCCCTCTCTGTCTGATGCCGTCCTGTTTATTTACTCTGATGCATTTATTTAACACATAGCTCCCAGCTATGCAATAAATTAGCAGTTAATAATCAAACTGATTACCCAGAGTGGGAGCTGTCTGGGGAGGAGGAGAATATGGGCCACCGGGTTTCCTCTCCTCCTATCTCAACCATTAATAACTGTATAGTATTGCTTCTTGGTGGAAAACCACTCCAGTTCTTCTTATTCAAGGGAAAACCAGCTGCCCTGACAGCAAGAATGATAAATACCAAAGAGCAAAGGTAAAGAATACATACAGTATACAACACATACACACAACACATTAACACTCATACACATACACACAACACATTAACACTCATACACATACACACAACACATTAACACTCATACACATACACACAACACATTAACACTCATACACATACACACAACACATTAACACTCATACACATACACACAACACATTAAAACTCATACACATACACACAACACATTTACACATACAGGCCTGGATGCTGAATGTATGTAAACACATACATTCAGCATCCAGCAAATCCTAAACTACAATTAATAGCAAATTCTTTACTATAATTAACAGTTACAAATACCTGCCAATGAGGTGTCTCATAGACAGTGCCAGACCTTTAAGGGGGCAGATAGGGCACGTTTTCAAAATGTTCACTGATTAAGTTTTGTCTTCAATGTTTGCATTAAATAATAACTTTGCAACATAGCCTAGTCAAATAAACATAATATTTTCCCTCAGAATATACGTTTGGGCTGGCTGGCTAGTGGCTTATATTAGTGGATATATTAGTATGTTGGTTAGACTTCCTGTGTTGCTGCGGCCCTGACAGACATGCAGCTCCTGTCTTCTGAATAAGAAGGGTTGGTTTTGGGTCCAAGGTTATTGATACCGACTCTCCTGTCTCCTGACTGAAGAACGGTTGGTTTTGGGTCGAAGGTTGTTGCTAGACGCTACTGTCTGCATCGATCGGCAATTCGCTGCTGCTAGTATCAGTCAACCGGGCAAAATCTTTAGGACCATGTAGGTAAAATCAAGTTGTATCAAGCGTTTATAATATGTTAAGCTGACGTGCTAGGACTGTTGATGTCTAAACCAGGTAGCTAGCTTTGCACACGAACATGAGCCTGTGTCCGGTGACAGTATCTCTTCCACAGTATATGTCTGGAAACCATAAACTTCACTACAAGATGGCTTGGAGGCAGAATGAGCCTGGAACAACAACAAAACATACACCGCCACCTGAGAGGTGCACTTGGCAACTAGGAGTGCATGGTAGACTCCAATCTTTCCAATAGTGTTAGGTGGATTGATAACTAGATCTGGAATATGTTAGCTAGCATACCATGCTTAAAATGTCAAATTCCACATAAATCCACAAGAACTTTGAGGAATACCTTACAGGCAGCAAAGAGACCAGGTCATGAAAGAACAGTGTTGACGTGAGAAGAGCAGCTCAAAAAGCACCCCATTAATCTGGTCCTATCTTCAGGAACACCCCCCGATGCAATTAATAATTGCATTACTGTACATTGAGTATAATTCTACTCTAAGCTTTAAGTATAAACTTCACTGCAATGGTAATTTCAAAATATTGCACAATAAGCCCTGTTATTTTAATGTTTCATTCCATTTGGATCAGTAGTGGGTCTACTCTCAACATATTATAATGTCTAGAAAGGCCCAGTAGTCAGGCTGTATTGTACTTCTGATAGCGATGTGCAGTCTCTTGTGGATCATATTTTTCCCAAGTCGTTCAACACAAACTAAATAAGCCAAGCCTCCCAACAAGCCAAGTTATTGTGAAAAGCTCAACACACGTTCCTCTTCCTTTCTGATCCATGTGGCTATTCCTCCACCTAAACTGTGATGCTTCATTATAGCCTGAATATACTTCACTGCAAAATGTGTGGCCTAAACACTACCAATTATAATGTTTTAATCTAATTAGACTTCAACAGTCTTGTGTGGGCAGCCTGGGTACTTAAGTTATGTCCATCCACTTATAATTCCAGCTTCCAAATGTGTCCACAGATAATACGAATGGAATGAGACATCTGTTTAAAAAACACACCAAAGCCTTTATTGACATGTGGAAAGGGAGAAACCAAGCCTGGAATACCGGGTACAAGGTGGGGAGGGATGTCATTTTTGTTGAGATGAACATGTCCATGTTTATTATCACATGACAGTAATAGTCATTGTAACGTTTAATCTTAATCCTTTTAAATGTTCTATTTTTCATGGTCAGGGTCTTGTAAAAATATGCTTTAAGTAGCTACTCAGTCTTTTCATATATCTATGAAATTACCGATAAGGACTTTAGTAAAATACCTATCCATGCATTTCTGTGTTTGAAATGGTCTGAGCATAGCTCCACAATTAAATAGTGGATGTATACATGTCTATACAAATATATATGCAAGTATACGGCTGATTGGATAGCTAATCTTTTTCTAGACCTCTGATTGGCCAGCTCATTCTTCTCAGGACTGCTAAATCATATTCCAGGGTCTTCTTTAAACATTCTAATGGAAATGCCTCTTTCAAGATAAATGTGTTTTTTTTTTAATCACAAATGTGCATTGGTCACAAACACCAGTAGCCCATGCTGAAGTTCTCCACATAATTTGGGTAAGAGTTAACAATTTGAGTAGGCAGTTACTTTAATCACTACACCCGCCCATAAATTACAGACGTTCCCTAATTTCTCCTGCACACCTTTAAGAGGAACGTACTGAGCAACGGATGTGTGTTGCTTACTGTGGTACACCCGTTTAGCGTGTGAGGGATAAAATCTCTCTCTCTCTCTCTCTCTCCTCCACCTGCCATCATCTCGTCTGCAATTACTGGCATTCCAGGCGCTTCTGAGAACGCAGATAGCGGAACCTTAATAGCTTTACATGCAGAAAGATGTCAGCTCTGAGATTACAATTACTGATAAAGCTGGGTTATCTGTGCAAGCCCTGTTCACTCTGCTGTTCACTCTGCTGTTCACTCTGCTGTTCACTCTCTGCACTGACCTGATTACTGGTGCTACTACTAGGCTAGCTCTCAGATAAACCACAGAGAGAGGAGAGGGAGGCGAAAGCAGAGAAAGAAGGGAATGACAAAAAGTGAAGAGAGAGGAGTGAAAGATAAGAGAAGACTGAAAGAAGAGTGACAGATAGGTGAGAGAAAGAGAGGGGAGAGTGACAGAAGAAAGGAAAGTGACAGAAGAGAGCAGAGTGACAAAAGAGAAGAAAGTGACAGAAGAGGGTAGAGTGAAAGAAGAAGGTAGAGTGAAAGAAGAGAGGAGAATGACTGAAGAGAGAGGAGAGTGAGTAATGAAGAGGAGTAGAGACAAAGTACAGTACCAGACAACACTGCAAAGCATTCATTGAATCACCACAAGAGATTTGAGCACCCCACAAGACATTGCAGACAAAACAAAGGACTAAAATACACTAGCTAACTTCAAACTTCTGTACAATCCGTAGTGAGCAGTCGAGTAGCAAGTAGTTTGTGTTTGAACTGAATTGTACTGATTGTTTTCCAGAGGGTTGCCTGGGATAGCCATCAAACTACAGGGAATCTGAGGACATGATAACTAGTAGCTCCTTGCCATCTTACAGAAGAACCAAGGGCCCCTCAATCTGTCATGCCTGGCAGGTCAGCACTATGAGAGGACAGCCAAGTGTCCCCTGGGACTTCTACCCATATATGTGTCCTCAATCTGGTGTGATCGATTTCCTATTAACCCTATAACGGTACAGTCCGAGACTGTTGGAAACGACTGCGTCACAACAGACAGCTAGCTTTCACTGCTTTGCTCTGAACACCCATTTGCATCAACTTCTAACAAGGCTTTCGTATGAAACCAAGCCAAAAGCAGAAATGCTAACAATATAGTACAATATAGTAGGCATCTGAGCCATGGTAATGAAGCATGCGGCCATATGCCTAACTAGAGTAAATCTGTTTCTATACGGGCTCAGCACACAGCTGTTGCAATTTCTAGGAAATCCAATAAATTCATGTAGAATGTAGGATGCTATTTTGTGCGACAAGAGCCTTACATCTGAGCAAATGCAAGTAATATAAAGGGAAAGGTAAGGATTTCCAATCAAACGGAACATCTGTTGCCTCACACAGCAGCTTGCCACTACAAATCCCTCATCCATCTTCCACTGGACTAGAGTGTACCATCACCATACTGTCCTGCGCCACTCCACCACACACATTATAATGGAGCTAAATGGCTTAGCCTGCTGTACAGACATCCTTATGATCCTTAACATGGAGTCATATCATAACATTTGTCTGAAGTAGACCTACACTTGGCACATGGACCCAGAGCTGGGATACAGAACACTTTTACTGCCATCTAGTGTTGAGATGAGGAAGTGTATTATGAAAATATTGGCTGGATGGGAATAGGAGCAATACCTGCAGTTAACCTTGTCATAGATTTAAAAAGCAGCAACTTAACTACATGTTAATTTTTGTGGTAAAAAAAAAAGTTTACAACGACTTAACGCTAAAAGGACACGTGAAAGACAAGGGGGGAAGCATTTGAAAACATCTGATACCCTGAACAGCCAAAAAACACTTGCTTTAAGAGAGGAAAGACATTGTTAGAGCAAGCCATATGAATACAGACTTGATTACACATGTACTCATGTTGCATTTATTGTGATGAATGTAGTCATTCACATGCAAAAACAGCTGAGAAATCATAGACAGAAGTTGGTGTGAAACAGTATCAGCGGAAAAGCTGGGGGGCTGCTAATAGATGGACTTTTTTAATTGTAAAAAGCAGCGAGGGGGAAGAATCGACTGTCTGCTAATATTACTTATCACCTTTTTCTGCCGACAGACTGTGAAAGGGCATTAATACATTTTAAAAGACAAAATCCCTTTTGCCTTCTTTCTTCCCTCTTGCTCTCTCTGAAATTAATCTTCTGGAGATTTTACTATTAACAATGAGCATTCATAGGGCACAGAGCAGCCACGGCCTCAGCAGATGGGGAGGGGGGTTAGGGAGGAGCAGTCCAGCGGTTCAGCGGGCTGAAGACAAAAGGCTGGAGTGACAGATGATATACATGAAAGAAGTGCCCTGACACTCTGCCTCCACGTCCAGTGGACTCACAGCCAGTGGCCTCGCATCCAGTGGCCTCGCATCCAGAGGCCTCGCATCCAGAGGCCTCGCATCCAGTGGCCTCGCATCCAGTGGCCTCGCATCCAGTGGCTCTGTAACTACCACACCCAAGAACCTCAATGAAATAATAACCACATTTTTGTTCTTTTACCCAGTCGGAAAAAATTCACGGGAGTGTAATTGCACAGTTATTGAGTTGATGAAGAGGCTTTTTGAAGAAATACCAGTCAGAGACAGTGAATCAGAGACACAGGTTAAGCTAGCTGGTCCATGGTCACAGTGAAGTGACACTAACACAAACAATAATCCCTGTGAAATGAGCCTAGTAGTCATGACGCCTCCTAATCCGAATCATTGATTTCATGTGGATGGACTCTGTCATTAGTAACGGTGAAAGGAGAAGAGCAGTGGAAAGGGTTTGCCAGAGCTACAGTTAATCCTGGATCTCTTGGAGTTGGGTCCATACACAGAGCCAATCAAACCCAGGCCAGAGCCTGTGGGAGCATGTCAAACAAGAAACAACAGCATGGATAAATACCCTACAACATCACAATTCCCTCACTAACATGGAGGGCCAGCCGTCATCAACATCTCCATACAAATCCCAATACAATATCATCACACTAGTCACTCAAGTTTGCCAGAAAGAACCCAGAAGCACCTGGAAAATCATTAAAATTGACATAGTCCCCTTAAGGTCATAAACCAAACACTGCAATACTCAGTAAGAACCTCCTACAGCAGTCATTCAACAAATCTGTGGTGCCTATATTTGGTTTATTTAAAATAAATGTATGTATTAAAATAGTTATTTTAATGATGCTGTGTGTGGGCATAACGAGCCAGCAAACTACTTCAGCAAGCAAGCCAGCAAAATGTGCAATTAGACTAATGTTAGCTTTGCAAGCTAGCTATACACCGATCAGCCATAACATTATGACCACCTGCCTAATATTGTGTAGGTCCCCCTTTAGCCACCATAACAGCCCTGACCCATCAAGGCATGGACTCCACTAGACCTCTGAAGGTGTGCTGTGGTATCTGGCACCAAGGTTAGCAGCAGATCATTTAAGTCCTGTAAGTTGCGAGGTGGGGCCTCCATGGATCGGACTTGTTTGTCCAGCAATTCCCACAGATGCTCGATTGGATTGAGATCTGGGGAATTTGGAGGCCATGTCAACATCTTGAACTCGTTGTTGTGTTCCTCAAACCATTTCTGAACCATTTTTGCTTTGTGGCAGGGCGCATTATCCTGCTGAAAGAGGCCAATGCCATTAAGGAATACCATTGCCATGAAAGGATACACATGGTCTGCAAAATTGCTTAGGTAGGTTGTACGTGTCAAAGTAACATCCACATGAATGGCAGGTTTCCCAGCAGAAAATTGCCCAAAGCATCACACTGCCTCCGCCAGCTTGCCTCCTTCCCATAGTGCACCCTGGTGCCATGTGTTCTCCAGGTAAGCGACACACACGCACCCGGCCATTCACGTGATGTAAAAGGAAACATGATTTATCAGACCAAGCCACCTTCTTGCATTGCTCTGTGGTCCAGTTCTGATGCTCACGTGCCTATTGTAGGCGCTTTCGGCAGTGGACAGGGGTCAGCATGGGCACCCTGATCTGTCTGCAGCTACGCAGCCCCATATGCAACAAACTGCGATGCACTGTGTGTTCTGACACCTTTCTATCAGTACCAGCATTAACTTTTTCAGCAATTTGAGCTACAGTAGCTCGTCTGTTGGAACGGACCACACGGGCCAGCATTCGCTCCCCACGTGCATCAATGAGCCTTGGCCGCTCATGACCCTGTTTCCGGTTCACCGCTTTTCCTTCCTTGGACCACTTTTGATAAGTACTGTCCACTCCAGACCGCGAACACCCCACAGTTGGCTGTAGTTTTGGAGATGCTCTGACCCAGTCATCTAGCCATCACAATTTGGCACTTGTCAAAGTCGCTCAGATCCTTATGCTTGCCCATTTTTCTTGCTTCTAACACATCAACTTTGAGGACAGAATGTTCACTTGTTGCCTAATAAATCCCACCCACTGACAGGTGCCATGATGACGAGATGATTAGTGTTATTCACTTCACCTGTCAGTGGTTATAATGTTCTGGCTGATTTACAGTATATCAGTACACATTGTGCAAAGCTGTCTTTTTTTAACATATTTGGAATTATGGATTTGAAATATTTCAACACCACTGACAGATACAGGTAGCCTAAATTAACAAATTACAAAAAGATTATCTACAGAAATGCATGTTTCATAGTGAAGACCAAAAATAAGTACACCCCTAGCTTCAATAGCTGGTGTTGCTCTCTTTGGGTATAAATTAATCTAGACATTTCTTGTCTATCTATTCTTGTCTAACTGCCTATCACTCTTTTACATCAATTGAGTGGAATTGACGGACTCATGTTTAAGGGCTTTCCTGCAGGCATTACCGGCTTTAAGTCCCCACACAGCATTTTGAAAAGGATTGAGATTTGGGCTTTGACTCGATCATTCCATAACCCTCCATTTCTTTGTTTTGAGACAATCTTTTGCAGCTTTATTTGTGTGTTTTGGATAATTGTCCTGTTTTAACATACATTTTCGATACAGCTTCAGCTTGTTGATTGATGGCTTCACATTGCCCTCACAAATTCTCTGATGGTAAGTTGGCCAGGTCCTGAGGCATCAAAGCAGCCCCAGACCATAATGCCTCCACATCAACGCTTTTGTTTGGTATAAGGCTCCTCCGTTTGAAGGTAGTGTTTCATTTTTGCCAAACAAGGTGAGGGGAGGGGATACATTGTTTCAGCCTTAACCCAGGTGTTATCTGAAAAACGTCAGTCATGTCTTGATGAGCCTCTGCATTGCTGACCTCCCATGTAGGCAGAGTTTGTGTAGACGTTTTCTGACAGTGGTCACATGCACTTTGACATTGATTGTGGAAAGAGAGGCTTGTAAAGCCCTTGATGTTAGCCTGGGATTCTTCAAGACATCTAAGATAATATTTCGTTCAGCTCTTCGTCTAAAGTTTCTTCTGAGGGCCTTGGATAGGGCCTTTAATCTTGGCATGATGTGTTACCACACATACATTAGGTTTAGCTCAAAACTGACTACGTTCCTACAACCCTGTTTCCAAAAAAGTTGGGACGCTGTGTAAAATGTAAAGAAAAAATGAATGCAATAATGTGCACATCATTTAAACCCTATATAGAAAATAGTACAAAGACAACATATCAAATGTTGAAACTGACACATTTTATTGAATCTTGAAAAATACATGCAGATTTTGAATTTGATGCCAGCAACACATTTCAAAACAGCTGGGACAGAAGACCGGAAAAGTTGTGTAATGCTAAAAAAACAAAACCTGGTGGAATATCACACAGCTAATTAGGTCAATTGGCAACAGGTCAATAATGTGATTGGGTATTAAAAAATAGTTCCAGAGAGGATGGGTCTGTCAGAAGTGAGGATGGGAAGGGGTTCACCACTCTGTGATAGACTGTGCAGTCAAAAAGTGCAACTATTTAAGAATAAAGTTTCTCAAAGTAAAATTGCAAAGAGTTTGGGGATCTCATCATCTACGGTACATAATATCATTAAAAGATTCAGAGAAAACAGAGAAATCTCTGTATACGAGGGACAAGGGCGAAAACCAATATAGGATGGCTGTGATCTTCGGGCCCTCAGGGAGCACTGCATTAAAAACAATTCTGCAGTGGAAATCACTGCATGGTCTCAGGAACACTTCCGAAAACCATTGTCTGTGAACACAGTACGTTGGTGCATCCACAAATGCAAGTTCAAACTCTACCATGCAAAGAAGAAACTATATATAAACAAGATCCTGAACCCCCACCGCCTTCTCTGAGCCCAAACTCATTTAAGATGGACTGAAGCGAAGTGCAAAACTGTCCTGTGATCTGACGAATCAAAATTTGAAATTCTTTTTGGGAATCATGGATGCCACATCCTCCGGACTAAAGAGGTGAGGGACCATCCGTCTTTTTATCAGGGCACAGTTCAAAAGCCAGCATCCGTGATGGTATGGGGGTGCATTTGTGCACATGGCATGGGTGACTTGCACATCTGTGAAGGCACCATTAATGGGGAACAATACATGATTTCCATACAATACATGTTTTACATACAGGTTTAGGAGCAACATATGCTGCCATCCAAACTATGTGTTGTTCAGGGAAGGCCTTGCTTATTTCAGCAAGACAATGCCAAACCACATTCTGCACCTATTACAACAGGATGGGTCCAGAGTAAAAGAGTCTGTATGCTAAACCGGCCTACCTGCAGTCCAGACCTGTCACCCACTGAAAACATTTGCTGCATTATGAAACGAAAAATACGACCAAGGAGACCCTGAACTCTTGAGCAGCTGAAATCCTACATCAAGGAAGGATGGGAATACATTTCACTTTCAAAACTACAGCAATTGGTCTCCTAAGTTCCCAAATGCTTACAGTATTGTTAAAAGAAGAGGTGATGCAACACAGTGGTAAACATGCCCTTGACCCAATGTTTTTGAAACATGTTGCTGGCATCAAATTCTAAATGTGCATGTATTTTTCAAAAAACAAAAAAAATTATTAGTTTCAACATTTTATATGTTGTCTTTGTACTATTTTCTGCTAAATATATGGATAAATGATTTGCACATCATTGCATTCTGTTTTTATTTGCATTTTCCAGCGTCTCAACATTTTTGGAAACGTGGTTGTAATGTTTATGGAAGGTTGGACCCTCCCAAGTAACTCTATAATGATTTTGTAATAATTTGTACCTGTTTTGGTGCACCTGACTTTCATTTTAGCCACTTCATGTAATTTAAAGGTAAGGGTATACTATCTTTATCCACATGTTTATTTTAATTGCATAAATGGTTTCAAAATTATTATATTTCTGTGATTTAAACGGTATACTTCTCTCAACGAATGTGGCTGAAATTTAACAGTTATGCATGTGTCCAGATATGTCAACCAGAAAAGGAACCAGGCAAGCCTAGTTCAGCTGGCACGCAATGAAAAGAGAGAAAGTTGTTGTCCTCGCTGAATTCAAACCCGGGTCTCCCACGTGAGGGGCTGTGTCTTCAACCACTACACCACAGAGCTGTAAGTGTGTAAGTGTTGGTATAGCATCTCGACATTAGATCATGCATTTTGTTATGCTTTCACATTACGTCAAGTTTGGATATTTCACTAGACACCATTAAGCATTGTGTTAAACTGACTAACATTTCTTATTGAGTTTACCTCCACCACAAATTGCATCTATGAACTGTATGGCTTTTGCCACTGGCCGTTTTTACAGCTTATTAGCCAGTAATAGGCTTACTAGTATCTACTAACTTACTAATTGGAATAGTCATAAGAACTGAGCAATTGCTAGCGAGACTGAATAGGGACTTTACACTGCCAAAGGCATTTCATTTCATGGCACAACACCATTTGATTTTCTTTCATTCGAGAATGACATTGATACAATAAATATCAATATAGGTGACAATAACTGACTTTTTCGTCAAGTGAAAAGACGAGAGAATCGTGGGAACCCTACTCTTTTACTGCCCAAGGTGGTGATCTAGCTTATATTACCCCAAAGCACATGCCCCGATGCGTACTTGCACAAAAATCCACCAGAAATAGTCGCAATATAACCGTAACAGTTTTATTTTAGGCTTACTATAACGTAGCTACTGAACGTTGTCGCCAGGGAAGTTTTTGTTCATCCTGACTCAAAATGCATGCACGGATGCGTAGCCTACTTTGAAAATGCACCAGAAATAGTCGTAATATAACCGTAAACTGTTTTATTTTTGGCCTACTATAATGTAACAACTGAAGGTTGTAGCCAGTGAAGTTTTTGCCTATCCTGAACAAATCCTAATGCATAATTTGTTATGCCTGAGATGAGGCTTGGATGCGGAACCTATTGGTTTATAGGCCATGCCTCTAACCACTATGCTATTGAACAAGGGGTAGTCAGTCACTCACTCACTCACCCACTCACCCACCCACCCACTCACTCACTCACTCACTCACTCACTCAGTAAGAGACATTTGCTTACGTGGTCTGACAAAAAACCAAATGGGGCCCCTCCGGGCCCAGGCCTGGAGGGGCCCCATTTGGTTGGCTTAAATACAATTATTAATTAGTCTGTCAATGTTAGTATTCAGTACTATGGAGAAAGTTACAAAGTTATTAAATTGAAGAATTGCATTGATGAAGGGATTCATGTTTTTCCTCTTTGCTGTTTTTTTTTTATACAGCGTTATGATTCAACCTTTTTCTGTAAAAATAGTTTGTTCTACCAACAGCCAATCAGTGATACCCTAACACCTACACCCAATCAGAGTGACATCCTAACACCAGTGCCAACGCAACTTTGTTGTCCATAGGGAGCTTAGTTCGCTTACTGTAAGAAACTATAATGGCAGCCGACACACCAGGACGACAAACTATCAATTCCTCCCTTTTCTACTACAACATACACAACAAAAACAGCACAGAAGTGGAAGAAGACTTAGACCGACTCTCTATAGCTAGCTACCAGGAACCCTAAGCTAACATTAGCAAGGCCAAGAAAAAGTCGAACTCCGAGTTAGTGATTTTTTTTGGAACAGGCAATTCAATTTTTCATTATTTTTATTCAGAACGTCATTCTCTATCGGGCATTAGTGCGGAACCGCTTTGTGACCTGTGAGTAATTGCAAAATGCTGTAAACGGTTATTTTTACTGAAAAAATCCTACCCAGTGCAGCTTTAAGGGAAAAAAAATAATTTAACCAACATAAATTTGTCTAACTACAGTAGCTATCTGGCTAAAATATTGCCACCATTGCAGTAGTTGTCTGGCTAAAACATTGCCACCATGCAACCAAAACAAGGAGCACAGAAATGGAAGGACAAATCCAAAAGAGAACATGAAAATGTGTAGAGGTTAAGTAATGGCTGACTGCGACTGAGTAGGTTATGAATGATGTGACAAAGCCTAATAAAATAGCCTTTGTTGAAAACAAAGTGCTCCTAGTTATGAATTAAAACATTAAACAATGAAACATTTATGACCTGTTTTTTGGACAGTAATATCATTACTATTTACTTATTTTTTGAACTGTGGTTTGAGTCCTAAACGTTCAATTCTGTCCTGGGCCCTTGGATTCCTGTCGGCGTCCCTGCCCAGTGGTGCAGTGTATGCAGGTCTAACCACTTTTTTAGACATTGCATATACTCACTTTTTAAACCTCAATGATAAGTATCAAAGTAGTTCAGAGAGCTATAGGATTTAACAATAAACAGCGCTCATGGAACACATCAGACTGATTCGCTTACACTGTTGACAAACTTGCATTCACATTATAAGTGGTGGTAGGGATATGGTGGTAGGGATATGCTGGTAGGGATTTGGCAAATGTTGCAAACTAGCAGGAAATGCACTCCACAGTGGAGCGGTTTCATGGACAGACATAGAAATCAATCAAATGTATTTATAAAGCCCTTTTTACATCAGCAGTTGTCACAAAGTGCTTTTACAAAACACCCAGCCTGAAATCACTGTTAGAAAGAGAAGGGATCTGACAATGCAATGACCATTACTAGGATAATGCCCATTGCTGCTAGACAAAAAGTAATTTGTCAAAATTAGAGCATACCCGGTTCTCCAAACACCTCTACACCGCTGGACTAACCCAGGATCTCTGTCAGCTTAAATTTATCATCTAACTACCCTAATCTTAGAACCCAAGTCATGATGTTTGCATCTGAATGCCATTCACTTTATGAGGTGCTCTGGTTTGTTATGAGCACGTTTCAGGACTTAATTCCGACAGACAGCTCACCGCTGTCTACCTGTAAAATGATCAATAAAATAATACATTAGTTAAGTAAGTCTAATGACATTCGGTAGCAAAGTAATGTACATATTATTAGGCCAATGATACATGCAACCAGAGGTTAAATTGGGGCGGAACGGACCCGAACAGCGTTCTGGCACTCTCTAAAAGTCGGAAGGAAAAACCAACCCATATAATAAATAACAGCGCGTGATTTGAATGCCCATCTTTTGCTCGTTTTACTTCCAGACTGAACCATATTTTCTGCCGCCGTCAATTTTAGAGCCAATCATGTTTCAGCTTTGTTGGTGAGCGGCCCAGTCTTTGTCGGTGGTAGTGAAGAAAGCTCAGTGCGAATGCGGGCGTCTATGTTGTCTAAAATGTTGGGTAAACAGGATGATTTAAATAAAGAGGTAAAACATTTGTGTGGGGTTCAAATGGGGAATAAAAGTGCTTCTTTAACTGGAAACTGAGATTGCGCCTGTAACTTTGCAACAACCAACAAAGTCAACCCACGAATCAATCGGACGTTCGCTTACTTAAATATACAACCGAAACGCGCAACCAGCTATTCACGTGGTCCTACAGAAACCGAGGCCTCGTTTGTCATCGATGACGTAATTCTCTGAAAACGATCCTGGCCTCGGCACGAGATTTTGGCAGAAATTGCCTTAGGTACTCGATACACGCTTTGGAGCTTTGGTCTTATCCGTAACATCACTACAATGTACCCCTCATAATGTCCAAATTTGTTTACGAAATTATGTTCAAATGGAGCTTGCTATCTACAGTAGTTGGTTTGCATGGCTTAACATAAGCTTGTGGCTTGGTGATTAAGTTCATTGCTGTAGCCTATGTCAGCTTGTGAATTTAATTCAGCCAGTTGAACAGAACGTTTTAATAATACGTATGATAATCCCATATTTAACATGCAAACAGTGTACCGTACTAGCTAATTCAGGTCAACTAACTGATCATTCCAACTTACTGTATCTTACAGAGATGGACAGAAGATGAGAGCAGAATTTGCTGACTGATTATTTTCAAGGGTATTTTGTTGTGACTTTTTATTATTAGTGTAAGAGTGAACGCCATTTAAATAAATTAAAAACAAAGAAAAAATCTGTTTGAGATATTTAAAATATGCAGTATAGGCCTGTACTGCAATGTATTTTAATGTTTAGTGTTGTTCTGTTTAATATCTAATATACAATTTGCATTTGCTTTTGGATTGAACAGCTGCTCTAAATAATATAATGGGTATATGTATGGTGTTCTGGCACTGTTCATGGTGCTTAGGTGAAAAGGATTACAGTTCTGAGTGTTAACTTACCACATATTTAATTATTCAGTGTGCCTTGGTTGGGTATTAAACAAATGTGATCCTCTCATTAATATGGACGGTGATTTACTTATGGTAAGCTACCAACCCTCCGCACCCGTTTAAGGTCAAGCGTTCCCTCACCTTCCAAATTCCAATTTAACCCCTGCATACAGCATTGTTCCATGGACCATTGATGATCGGGCTCAGTCCCACCTGGCACCTGTTTGGACCATAGATGATCGGGCTCGGCCCCCACCTGGCACCTGTTTGGACCATAGATGATCGGGCTCAGCTCCACCTGGCACCTGTTTGGACCATAGATGATCGGGCTCAGCCCCACCTGGCACCTGTTTGGACCATAGATGATCGGGCTCAGCCCCACCTGGCGCTCATTTGGACCGTAGGTGATCGGGCTCATATCTGTGATTTCTTTTTTTTAAAGCACTGTATTCCATTTTATCACTGATGCAGAGTTGAATGGCTGATAATGAGTAATCGTGTAACAAAACATGAATATTGTCCCTGAGTTCCGTTCAACTTTAAATAGATGTTTTGAATAGATTAACAGGTTGAACAGTTTTTCAATACAATGCATTTCGGTTTAAGCCAATTTTCCACACTTTCTGTGATTCAATTAGCTGATTTCCCATGGCCACCCCTGACGGATGCTTGGTACCCCCTCTGCCCCCTCATTTAAAACATTCCAGAAACGAGACGAGGAGATGGAAGGGGGAAGAAAGGTGTGATGGGGGGACTGCAATTACCAGTTACCCCTTCCCTCACATCAGCGGCCCGGGATGCAGGGCTGTTTTAGCATTCCCTACATGCTCCCTCTCCAACGAATTTCTATTAGTGTCCGGCGTGTGTTGGAGCGGAGATAACAACCATCACAACACTTCTCTGTGCAGCCTTACTAAAAGGGCCTATGTGTAAAACATGCGCTCCCCTCCTATCTAAAGCCCCAGGAAACTCTCTGGGTGCAATTTACCGCTCACACACAGTAAGATAACTCAGACCTGGAGGTGATGAGTCAGTGAGGGAGGGTAAGAGGGTGGAGTGCTGGGAAGGAGATACATCAAGGACTGGTAGAGGGGTGTGTGTTGGTGGTGGGGGTGGGTTGAAATTACTCGTCCAATCCAAAAGAAGCAATTTAAGCACTGTCAAATTTTCACCTTGTGATGTCTGAAGGAAGAACATATCCAGGCTTCTTAGAAGCCTGAGGGGACTTGAGGAAGATAATGAAAAAATGACTGCATATTTTTTTTATTAATGTGAAGTTGTGACATGAATATGTCATTGGTAAATGGATGTACTGGTCTCTGGTTGGATTTTAGGACCGAAGCCCTTGGACCACATCTCAGAACTATCTGGCCTGAGGACTGCTAGCTGTCCCTGTCCAAAGTCCGCCCGGTTAATCTATTTTCTGTCACACGACTCCTACTGTCACTGCCCACCTGGTCGTCCCTGCCCTTCACCTGGTTGTGTTGATGATCTGGATTCAACCTACAACACTCTGGACACAGCTCTATTTATTGACCAACTGTTCATCTGAATGTGTAAGTTAAATATATTATTGAACAATGTGGCCTTGAAAGGTCATGTAAATGTATAATCTCCACCGGGTACAGACAAAGAGGAGTGGCCACCTGGAGCCCAGCTCCTCTCTAGGTTTCTTCCTAAGTTCCTACCCTACTAGGGAGTTAAACTAGCCACAAAATATCTTGCTGTTGCTTGCACTTCTGGGTTTTAAGCTGCTTATTTATATATGCACTTTGTGAAACTACTGATGTAAAAAGGCTTTTATAAAATTTGACTGATTGATCGTGTGCACATCTAGGCAGTCTTCTAGCCATCATATGACAGCCTGTGGATGGGCCACAACTATGTATGCAGAACCTGTTCATGAACATGTGAAAATTGCCAAATTAAAGCTGTACAGACACTTTTTACTGAGTGTTTCGGGTTTTCCTGTGATTCTATGGTTAGAAGACAAGAAATGCACCAGTATCTGCTATCTAGTATTTCAAGACAGTAATATGGCTCCATCTATTGTATGATATTGGACACTGCATTGACTGCAGATTCAGAGAATGTCCCACACAAACATGTAGCAACAGCGACAGATACTGGAGAAAGTTTGAATTACCGTTACTTTGATCTGTACATATTGCGCGAGACACACTCCCTGAACACACTGACAGTCTCCAAGGTGAGAGTGGAATAGAAATAAAACGCAGGTATTGAGACAGAAGAAATTAAACAAGCTGCGATAAGGCAGAGAGAACGAGACAGAGAAACAGAGACAAAGAAAATGATAGGCAGAGAGACAGACACCAAGATAAGAGAGGCAGAGAGACATGCAGAGAGACACAGAGAAAGACAGACAGAGAGTCATAGAGAAAGTGAGACCATGATTACCAGTAGTTTAGTCTTTTCCCCCTCCTGGTGTGATTGAAGCCTCTCTCTGTGCAGTGCTTTGCTCATCTCTGTCCTGGCTGCCTCTCTCTCCCGCCGGGCCCCCTTGATTAACTCCTCCTGAACTCCTGTCTGCTGTCGCTCGTACCTGAGGAACACACAAACACACACCGACCATTGACGTATAACTGTTTGAATTAAAACAACTGCCTATCCTATAATGGTGCACTTCTGCAGAGATTGGCACACAAGGCTTTCTAAATGGTTTGAAACTTGTATCGTAAAATTGTAATTACTAAAAGCTTCACCCAAATTGGTATATAAGGTTTCCATTAGAGGTCAGTGTTTGAAAGCCACTAGGCAATCGAGAATTCTAAAGCCCTGCATTTCGCAAAACGCTTTGCGAAATGTGATCAAACTAAGCTTCAGATTTCATTGATCACATGCTATTTCACATTGAAATTAGCGTTGGTACAATTTTGTAACATCAATTGTCCCATCACTACTGTTAAGATTTAGCTGTGCTATTTCCCCAAGAAGGCAGTAAATATCAAATGTACTTTATGACCTGCATGAGCCCACAACAGATGACACAATCAATATTATAATTTTACATGAACCTTCAGAAAGGCAAAACTTTCAAAGAACTTGTCTTTTAGGCCAGCAAAAGGAAACGTCAAACACCGAATATCATAAAATGAAACAACCAAACACTAATGGAGATTTTACTATTAGCAATGAGTGGGTAGGTGTTTTTCTCTAGGTAACTCTCCTCCATGCTATCTGAAACCCACCTCTTCTTCAGCTCTTCCTGGGTGTCAGTGTGAGTGTGGGCTGCCTGTGGCCCGGGTTGAGAACGGGCCTGTGGGCGGTGCTGAGATGTTGGTGATGGACGGGGAGAGGGACCTGCAGGTAACATTCATCATAAAACAACAACTACTGGACCATTATTAGCATACAGTTGTGCTCAAAGTTTGCATACCCTGGCAGAAATTATTAAATTTTGGCATTGATTTTGAAAATATGACTGATCATGCAAAAAAACTGTCTTTGATTTAAAGATAGTGATCATATGAAGCCATTTACTATCACTTAGTTGCTTGGCTCCTTTTAATATCATAATGACAGAAAAAACAGAAATCACTGAAATGGCCCTGATCAAAAGTTTACATACCCTTGAATGTTTGGCCTTGTTACAGACACACAAGGTGACGCACAGTAGTGAAAATGGCAATTAAAGGTGAATTTCCCACACCTGTGGCTTTTTAAATTGCAATTAGTGTCTGTGTATAAATAGTCAATGAGTTTGTTAGCTCTCATGTGGATGCACTGAGCAGGCTAGAAACTGAGCCATGGGGAGCAGAAAAGAACTGTCAAAAGACCTGCGTAACAAGGTAATGGTACTATATAAAGATGGAAAAGGATATAAAAAGATATCCAAAGCCTTGCAAATGCCAGTCAGTACTGTTCAATCACTTATTAAGAAGTGGAAAATTCGGGGATCTCTTGATACCCGAATTTGTTGTTTCAAGGAGCACAATATGACGATACTTGAACAAAAATGAGTTGCATGGTCGAGTTGCCAGAAAGAAGCCTTTACTGCGCCAATGCCACAAAAAAGCCTAGTTACAATATGCCTGACAACACCTTGACATGCCTCACAGCTTCTGGCACACTGTAATTTGGAGTGACAAGACCAAAAAATAACTTTATGGTCACAACCATAAGCGCTATGTTTGGAGAGGGGTCAACAAGGCCTATAGTGAACAGAATACCATCCCCACTGTGAAGCATGGTGGTGGCTCACTGATGTTTTGGAGGTGTGTGAGCTCTAAAGGCATGGGGAATCTTGTGAAAATTGATGGCAAGATGAATGCAGCATGTTATCAGAAAATACTGGCAGACAATTTGCATTCTTCTGCACGAAAGCTGCGCATGGGACGCTCTTGGACTTTCCAGCACGACAGTGACCCTAAGCACGAGGCCAAGTTGACCCTCCAGTGGTTACAGCAGAAAAAGGTGAAGGTTCTGGAGTGGCCATCACAGTCTCCTGACCTTAATATCATCGAGCCACTCTGGGGAGATCTCAAACGTGCGGTTCATGCAAGCCGACCAAAGACTTTGCATGACCTGGAGGCATTTTGCCAAGACAAATGGGCAGCTATACCACCTGCAAGAATTCAGGGCCTCATAGACAACTATTACAAAAGACTGCACATTGTCATTGATGCTAAAGGGGGCAATACACAGTATTAAGAACTAAGGGTATGCAGACTTTTGAACAGGCGTCAGTTCATTTTTTTTTTCTTTGTTGCCATGTTTTGTTTTATGATTGTGCCATTCTGTTATGACCTACAGATGAATGTGAATCCCATAAGAAATAAAAGACGTGTTTTGCCTGCTCACTCATATTTTCTTTACAAATGGTACCTACAGTATATTACCAATTATCGAAGGGTATGCAAACTTTTGAGCACAACTGTACATATGTCCTTGATGTATTATTCTGAACAATCATTAAAATGTGTCACCTACTCTCACCAATATGGGTGTGTTTTCAACTCACATCAACTTATGTATTTTCTGTTAGGTTGGGTTATAAAGAGTTGACCAGATTTAAAAGGTACAGGTAGTAGATTATCTTACTTTCTATCTTGGGGCAGGTGGGGGGTGATGGTTTATGGTCTTCTTTTTGGTTGGCAGGACTTGTACCCCTCATCCTCTGGAGAACATCCTCTGACAACTGAACACGACAACGATAAAATATTAGCATAAAGGCCTACATGTTTTGCAAACATTGTGTACAGTGTTTATCGGTGGTTATTTCATAATATTGAAAAATGTGTAGTAAGGTCTCTGTTAATGACTCATTTATAAACAATCAAAATGCTTTACCGGCCTACTACATCAAGTGGTCAGTCCCTCCGCATTAAAATGTCTTCTGCTTTTCCTTAAATAGAACACTTCAAAAGTATTGTGGAACTCAATTTCAGTCCAACACTGACAGTTCATGTTTTCGTGTTTAGCTTTTGAAATGGTAAAAAGATCCCAGATGGCATGTCTTGTTGGGTAAGTAGGAGTGTGGGAGCTGTATGAGTGTAGAGACAATTTGGAATTACAACCCTGTTTCCAAAAAAATTGGGACGCTGTGTAAAATATAAAGAAAAACAGAATGCAATATTGTGCAAATCAATGACACCCTATATTCAATACAAATTGTATAAAGACAACAAATGTTGAATCTGAGAAATGTTATTGTTTCTTGAAAAATATATGCCCACTGTGAATTTGACACCACCAACACATTTCAAAAAAGCTGGGACAGGGGCAACAAAAGACTGGAAATGTTGCATAATGCAAAAAAAACATCTCACAACTAATTAGGTTAATTGGCAACAGGTCAGTAACATGAGTGGGTATAAAAAGAGCATCCCAGAGAGGAGTCTTTCAGAAGTAAAGATGGGGAGGGGATCACCACTCTGTGAAAGACCGTGCAGGCAAATAGTGCAACAATTTAAGAATAACGTTTCTCAACGTAAAATTTCAACGAGTTTGGGGATCTCACCATCTACGGTACATAGTATCATTAAAAGATTCAGAGAATCAGAGGAATCTCTGTAGACAAGGGACAAGAGCAAAAACCAATATTGGATGGTCATGATCTCCAGGCCCTCAGGCGGCTCTGCATTAAAAACAAATACAATTCTGTAGTGGAAATCACTACATGGGCTCAGAAACACTTCTGAAAACCACTCTGTGAACGCAGTAAGTTGCTGCATCCACAAATGCAAGTTAGAACTCTACCATGCAAAAAAGAAACCATATGTAAACAAGATCCAGAACCACCGCCGCCTTCTCTGGGCCCAAGCTCATTTAAGATGGACTGTGGCGAAGTGGAAAACTGTCCTGTAGTCAGCCAAATCACAATATGAAAATCTTTTTGGGAATCATGGACGCCACGTCCTTCCGGGCTAAAGAGAGGGAACATCCAGCTTGTTATCAGCGCACGGTTTACTAGCCAGCATCTGTGATGGTATGGGGGTGCATTAGTGCACATGGCATGGGTGACATGCACATCTGTGAAGGCACCCATTAATGGGGAACAAAATATGGATTTGGGTGCAACATGTGCTGCCATCCAGACTAAATCTTTTTCAGGGAAGGCCTTGCTTACTCAGCAAGACAATGCCAAACCACATTCTGCATGTATTACAACAGCATGGCTCCGTAGTAAAAGAGTCCAGGTGCTAAACTGGCCTGACTGCTGTCCAGACCTATAACCCACTGAAAACATTTGCCGCATTATGAAATGAAATATACGACAAAGGAGACCCTGAACATTTGAGCAGCTGAAATCCTGTATCAAGCAAGAATGGGAAACATTTCACTTTCAAAACCACAGCAGTTGGTCTCCTCAGTTCCCAAATGCTTACAGAGTATTGTTAAAAGAAGAGGTGATGCAACACAGTGGTAAACATGCCCCTGTCCCAACTTTTTTTGAAACGTGTTGCTGGCATCAAATCAGTTTCAACATATGATACGTTGTCTTTGTACTATTTTCAATTAAATATATGGATAAAATTATTTGCACATCATTGCATTCTGCATTTTTATTTGCATTTTACAGTGCCCTAACATTTTTGGAAACAGGGTTGTATATTGCCTTTGGAAAGTATTCAGACTAGGCCCATTCACTTTCTCCACATACAGCTCTGGAAAAAATTAAGAGACCACCGCACCTTTTTTTTTTCTCTCCAAAAAAGTCGAAAAGGAAGGTTTTGAGTGAGGAACAGAAGGGTTAAAATTAAGAGACCACTGCAAATTGAACGCTTCTGTTCCTCACTCAAAACTTTCCTTTTCAACATTTTTGTAAAGGAAAGAAAAAGGTGCAGTGGTCTCTCAATTTTTTCCAGGGCTGTATACTTGTGTTAATGACTTAATGTATAACTGATTACATTTTTTTTTTTGCAATACCCCATAATGAAAAAGCAAAAATATGTTTTTAGACATTAGCGGGAATTTATTGAAAATAAAAGACTGAAATATCTCATGTACATGTAGGCATTCAGATTAATTGCCATGACACTCCAAATTGAGCTCAAATGCATTCTGTGTCCTTTGATCACCTTTGAGATCTCCATGTGTGGTACATTTAATAGACTGGACATGATTTAGAAAGCAAACATGTTAAATTGTGACCAATATTCCATTGTTGACATCTACGTTGTTATTTTGTGAGCTAGGCTAAACCAATGTTTACCACTGCTAGTATTATTTATTCTTGCCCTGCCTGTTAACAGAGAAAATGATTGCTAGCTATACACTTCATTTGTACAAGCAAAATTGTTTGCTTGAAGGGAGCAATATACAGGGACATGCCTGTTGAAATCAGAATTCTGTTACTATTTCACACTGCCCCCACTACACTAAACAGGAGCCAGAACTACAGCTGTTTTAAACTTGGAAATGTGTGCTTTAAACAAAGTACATTTATAACTACTAATAGACACAGACAGAATAGTTTTTCATAATACATTAAGGCCTAAAGTATAAAGCCCTACTGGCTATGGTGCACAGGTCTGTGTAGGGTTCAAGATTGCCATATTGATGCTATTTTGCTCTGCATAATCAAAATCACAGATCTATATCTTACAAATTTGATATTATTGTTGTTGAGTATTACGTTGTTGAGTATTACAATATTGGTATACAAGCTTAGAGAAACTGATGAACCGCAAGAAGATACTGTAAAAATGCAACATCTAGAGAGACAGTAGATGATGCGGCCCAGGCCAACTAGGGGGTACCAATAAAACAGAGCAGCAAAATTACAAAGTGAATCTGGCTCTGTGGCTCAACTGCAAATGTTCTATTAAGTAGAAACCCTTATTGTTACAGGCAGTTAGTTCTAGCCAATGTTAACGACGTAAACTGTAACCATGCGGAAAGTCTTTTAACTCTAGTACCATGCATGATGATACTGACTGGCTTCTGGTTGTCTACCCAATCGGTTTATAATCGCTACAACCTAGCAGTAGGCCTTGAGATTGACAGGCTGTGTAATGACAGTTTTCTTCTCACACACCGATCTGGGTAACCTCGCCCAGTTCATATCTCACAGACAGCCGTGTGGGTGCCAGCATCACTCTATATTTAGTCGTTTCACACACCCATGGCATTGGAGCAAAGAGTGGACAAACCAGACCGGACAGAAAACTGAAACTGAAACATTGATCTCACAGTCCCTGTGGTGACACGTTTTAATTACTAGCTTGCTTGTGTTCGTAACGCCTGCTAGCCATTATCTGTAGTTAACAATAGCTGCAGGCTGTATAGGCTGTACCGTAGCTAGGTAGCATACTGTACTGTATAGCTAGCAAGCCACACATAATGGTTACGTTACCTTTACCCCACGAAGTACCCGTACTCTGTCCTCATCATCCACTCCAAATGACACTTTCCTGGTCACACTTTGACCGGATCCCATCTCTATCTATCTTCTAAATGTTGTTTTCAAATGGGAGAATCTAGTGTTCACTTCTTAGCAGATCGCCACTGCAGACAGCTAATTTGACAGATAGAACAAGAGAACGAATCAGAGAAATGTTCATGTGAATGGATTTGCTAGCGACTATTCTCGATTGCCATAGGGGGATCATATCATCTGATCCAATTGAAATTTAGTATGTTAAAAATGTTGCCAGACGTTTGATGGGAAATGCAGTTTAATTTCTTTCAACGTGATTCAGACGTTATTTATCACTAGAGGGCACTGTGTACAAAGTTTAGTAAAATGTGCAGTAGTAGTCATTCCAGCAAACTAATAGTTTCAATTTAAGATCAGTAACCTAGAATGAGGACAGAAATTACTAACACTGTGGCATTCACAGATTGTGGAAGTCATCTGGCGCATGGGACAAACTCTAAAACAGATTTCCAGCAATTGGCACCATGAGGGCCCACTCTGAAATGTCAAAATAGTTTTTTCACATGCTGCTTTCATCAATTTGAAAAATAGATCGACCCTGACAAACCAGTTTAGATACATTTATCACACTCCAAGGGCATGGCAGGCAAAAAAGATCTCTTAAAGGGACATGCTGGTGATTGTACTGGTAAGGCTACAGTGTACACAGATCACAACAAAAATAATAAATGTAATTCTAAATGTATAGTCCATTTATCCATGTACTTGTGTAATTCCTTTCCTCCATTAAAACTGAACACAAGATGATGAGAAAACAATTTATTTTGTTTTTTACAACACCTGAAAAGTATAAATGCTTGGAGTTTTGCTATTTTATATGAACCAAAAAACAACTCGATCTTAATCTCAACATTTGTTTATGAATCATTTCTGGACAGCAATATTTAAACCTTGTCATATTTTTAAGCAACTTTAAGGAAGGACTGAGGCTAGACCTGAGTCTCAGTGGTCTTAAGAATAATCACTTTATAAGTACAATTGTCTCACTGAAAAATATGAGTTAGGCTGTCCACATTGAAAAACAATCAGTGTTTTGTGTTATTACATCATCTCTTTATGCTCTGAAAAATATCTCTTTCTCATCAATATATTTTTGCTCGATAACTGGTATGTTAACTGGTATGTTAAAAGAACTCGTCTGTGAAATTGCTGTTGACAGCCTGGCTGTGTCCTTGTTCATGTTGGATACTAAATAATGTAGTCTAAAACCCTCCAGAAAAAAGAACAACGCTTGTCTCCAAAAATACATTGGCAAAAATAAAAAATATACATATTCTTGGTTTGAATGTATATGCTGTGGTAGTACAAATGTTGATTATGTTTTTGCAAGGACCTTACAACACTGTTTGGTTTGCTTTGCCTGTCAGCTGGCAAACGTGACAGAACTTTCAATAACAAATCACATCCTGTTTCAAACCTGCCAGCAGTTACGCAAGGTGAAATCGTACATCTGGTTGACCCCAATACGGCATGCCACACTACCATCGTGCACAAACCTCTACTGCTTGACAGAGTGTATCTGCAACAACATTTTGAGATACACTGGGCCAATTGGGAATGTGAAATATGAAAAAGTATGCAATCCTTACTGTAAGTCACTCTGGATAAGAGAGAAATGCGTAACTGGAAAGTTCACTGTTGCTGTATTTACCTTGATATGACCATTAAAATGTATTAACTTATCATACCTGCCATCAAAATTGTGAATTTCCTCATGCGATGCAAATACAAGCATTTCTGTATTTCACTGAAAGAAACAGGCATATCTACCTTTCTGTTTGTGAGCATACCACACTCTCAAAAAGAGCTAGTAAGCTCCTGAGAATCTCTAAAAATGTGCACCACCACATTTTGTAAAGCCCACATTTGTAGTCTATACACTGCTGAGGTCTTTACAAAACCAAAGAACATTACTCAACTTGGCTATCCTGAAATGTTGTGGCTGATGGGAACACGTCTTTGACAAGTCCAATGGCTGTATTGAACAAGGTCAATCATATCTACCTGCCACTTGTGTGATCCTGCAATCAGGCAAACACAAAGGCCACAATAATTGCTACAAAACATAATTCATTTTTGATCAGACAGCAGGCTCAATCAGCTAAAGACATCATTGGTTAAACTCTTGCAACGCTAATTTTTTTTTTTTTTAAACCCCTCCAATCACTTAGAATTTTTAAGACTGACTGAAAAAACACCCCTAATAGTGTGTAGTAGTGAATTTTTTCCTTTAAATGTAAATGCCTGTACTGCCTGCTGTGTGGTGCTCATGTTGAACAGATTACTGTTACAACAATCAAATAACTAAGTTTATTCAAAAAGCCTTTCATGTACAAGGAAGTTCTGAGCTCCAGCTTGGAGTGGATGCTGCACATGCGGAAAAACAACTTGGATTCCAGAAAATCCGGAACCACAGCCATTTCATGCTATGTATTGGTTGCGACCATTAAAAAGGATAGAGGACACATCCCTACACAGTACATACCTTTGCTCCTTTCATTGATATGGTTTGCATCAAAGTATGTGAAGGATGCAAAGATTATTTTTTTTCTCTGATGAGAAAAAAAGGTTCTCATCAGATAACAGAAGTCTTGTTTGTTTGTAACTAACATTGAGCATGGTCTCTCCACTGAAGATCAAGTTTTTTTTTAATCCTGTTTAAATCAATTAACAAAGCGTGCCATACTCTTATGTGTTTATTGTTATTGTAATGATTACAAAGTTTATAGATTTTTAAATACAATGCACTCATTTTTGTTTCTGTCCCTGATGAACATTTAAAACCAAAGTATTTAATATTTACATGTACTGTAAGCCTCGCTACTTTAGACAGTTTTCCTTTCTTCACACTAACTTCAGGCTGGTGTGCACATGCATTATGAAAGGAAAGCAGAAACAAATGCAACCGGCCTGTAAATAATGATCAGAATTACATTGATGTTCAATATTTTTAATAATTATGTAGTAATCCATGTAACTAGTGGAACAAGTTGTTCTATAGAAAAAACCTAGCCAGCTACTGCATGCAGAATCCTGTTGCCTGAAAGCAAAACATTACGTATCCACTTGTCTGACTATGACCATCATCATCAACAAACAAGCTTATATATAATTGTTGTTGATATGACATGATCCCTTGCTAATTATCTATCTATGATGTTCTTTTGATATGTTTTGGGAGTAGAACTTTGTTTGCATTAATCAGCAATCAAGCTTATTTCTGACCAGTTGTCCCAGAGATTGAAGAAGTGAAGGTCCGCTCCATTGCATTCAATGACTCACGGCCATATCCATTACAAATGACAGTTTAACCAATATAAATACTATACATTATATTTATAATGTACATGTTGAATTAAGTGACATGATGTCAGATTGATGAGGTCAATAAGCTAATATTTATTAACACACAAAGACCCAAATGTTCAATAATTTAGTTGGGCCATCCATCTTGACGTAACATTAAAAAGTGCAAAACTCATCTTCTGAACTAATCAATAACCAGCCGAATCATGTTACAAAATTAATTTGCATTCATTGGTTACAAATACTAATACAATCTATAATTATTGTTAGTACGCATGACAACATACCGCCCTGCCTGGACTACATTCAGATTCTATGGTAAAACATTTCTGAGAGGAAATTCAATTGTTTCATTGGAAATTTTTCCCACCTAGTAGTAGTAGTAAGATCATCAGTAAAATCATAGTCAGATACTTATTGGATTAATGAGTAACAGAGGCCTCTCCAGATGAACAAACTGTACAGTGGTGATGGGTTGTCACATTCCACTCTGGAGGGTGATCCAGGACTGTGCAGTGGTAGAGTGTATCCCGAACGCCGGGTACACTGGCTCTCTGAACGTGGCCCTGAACGTGTGCAGGTGCTCCCGATGGCCCTTGGTGCTGTGGAAGACCAGAGTTCCCCTCTCATAGTCCAGCGTCACCTCCACCCTTAGGGGCTGATTGATGGTCTCAGTCAGCACCACGCTGGATGAGGCATGGCAGGCCATCAGTTTCTTGTTCTTCCACTGCAGACGCCAGGAGACAAAGTTGCGGCCCAGCCGGCTGTGGTCACCCTTCCTGGGCAGGCTATTGTAGCATAAGCCTACCGACCACATGCTGTGCTCTCCCATCTCCAACACCCAGGTGTGCTCCCCACTGGTGAAGCCCTGGGAGCACAGAATCTGGGGAACGGTACTGAACCTCTCTGGGTTATCAGCGTATGCCTGCTTACTGCTGCTGTACTTGACGGTCTGCCGGTCGTTGGAAAGTAAAAGGCTTGGATGGGCTGTGTCAATGTTGAAGGTCAGCTCCAGAAAGTTAAGCGAGACATTAAGTTCATGGAGGAGCTGCGCCATCTCGGTCTTGAAGTCATCTATCAGGTTGGCGAGGAGCCTCCTGGTGTTGATAGGAGCCTTGTTGGGCGTTGTGGCCATAGTACCTTTCACCACCTCCCTGAACTGGGGTTCAACCATTAGGAATCCGTGGATGAACTGAACCTTATCTGTGACAGCCAGGACCTCTGTGGTGCTTTGGTGAGCCTCCTTCAGCTGCTGTTGTTTTTCCTGTAGAAGCTCGAGACCACTCTGCCAGCTCTCCCTCTGTTGGTTTGTCTCCTCCTCCTGCAGGAGGTTAATCCTGTCTCGGTAGCAATGCACCAGCCCAACCATTTTGTCCATCAGGGCCACAGATTTGGACATTTTGTCCCCCACAGAATTAGAAGGGCCCTGCTCCTCAGCAGCTCTCTGCAGTAGGGTCTCAGCCATCTGCAGCCTGTTGGCCACCTCCTTGCACCGACTCTCCAAGGCCTGCCTCATCTCTTCCTCAGCCGCCTCAATTGTCAGGACATCGTGATTATGGTGGCTGCCCTCCAAGAAGCAAGAGGCACAGAGAGCCGTCGAGTCACTGGAACAGAAATACTCTAGCAGACGTCCGTGGACCGCACAACCAGTCAAGCTCAACTTCTGGGGATGTACCAGGGCATGGTTCTGGAAGGACTCCCTCTCGGAGTGGCGGTGCAGGTGCCTGGCACACAGGGACACCTCACACTTTAGACAGGTCTTGATGGCCGGCATCTCTGTGTCCAGGCAGTGGTCACAGATCACATTAGGTGGCTCGCTCAGTTTGTCCACAGTGGTCTTATAGCCTTCTACGATGTTGCGGAGCTTGACGTTTTTTTGCAGTGTGTCCATACCGGCGTACTCCTCTCTGCATTCAGGGCAACGGTGCCCAATCTTCTGAGCACTGCTGCCGTCTGCAGCATTCTGAATGCATGCCAGGCAGTAGTTGTGCCCACAGGGCAGACACACAGGATCCAGGTAGAGCTGCAGACAGATAGAGCAGCTGAGCTCCAGTTCTAATGACTTTTCTTGTTTAGATAGAGACATAGTTCTTTGTTTTTCGTTGTGGTTCTCCACACTGGCCAACAAACTGAATAGACTGAAGGAGAACATGAGAAACACACGGAAACAAGTTGTGATATTTATCCGCAAGCAAAGTTGAAATGGTTGCTGAACAGCATTCCAGTAGGTGACAATGCCAAGAATGCAATCGCAGGGGCTCATCTTGACACTGCCACCAGAAGAAAAAATATAAGAATGTGTACTGCATCCATTAACCAAAATGATTTAAAACATTGTACTCAGTGATAATGATTGACACCTCTTATGCTAAAATCATCTTTATTTTGAAGAATCATTTATGGTCTAGCAGGGAGTGTGACACCCATGGTTTCATAAGTTATAGGAAACTGCAGTGTCAGATGAGGGATCTCTGTATTGTACATACCTTATGAGTCGTGTCACACTATGTTTGCTGTATACGCCTTAAAAGTACATTTCCAGGGTCCTCCCCTCTTGTAAAAATGTGTGTTGTGTTTTGAGTTTGTAGCATTAAGTTTAAATTAATTTTAATACTGGTAAATAAGACATCTATTTCTAGTTTATGTATTTGTATATTTATTTAGCACAGCTAAAGGAGAAACAAGAAACCAGGCAAGCCTAGTTCAGCAGACCCGCAATAAAAAGCATTGATCGTTGTTGCCCTCCCGAGATTCAAACCTGGATCGCCCACATGAAAGGCTGTGTCTTTAACCACTATGCCACCAAGCTATACATCTGCCAAGTATCGGTATAGCCTCTTGACATTATATAATTCTGTCACGTATTAACATCACATCAAGTTTGAATATTTCTTTAGACACCATTAACCATTGTGTTAAACTGACTAACGCTTCTTACTAAATTTACCTCCACCACAAATAGCATCTATGAACTATGGCTTTTGCCACTGGCCATTTTAACAGCTTATTAGCCAGTAATAGGCTTACTAGTATCTACTAACTTCCTAGGAATAGTCAGACGAATTGAGCAATTGCTAGCAAGACTGAAGATGAACTTTTCCTTGCCAAAACTATTTCATTTCATGGCACAAAAACATTCATTTTTCTTTCATTCGTGAATGACATTGATAGAATAACTATAGGTGACGATAACAGCCTTTCTCGTCAAGTGAAAAGATGAGAACCGTGGAAACCCCTACTCTTTTACTGCCCAAGGGGTTTTGATAAAGCCTATATTATTACCACCAAAAGCATGCACAGATGCGTACTTTTGAAAATCCACCACAAACAGTCGCAATATAACTGTAAACAGTTTTAGTTTAGGCTTACTATAACGTAGCTAGTGAATGCCAGCTAATTTTTTTGTCTATCCTGACCCAAAAAGCATGCATGCATGCATATTACGAAAATCCCCAAGAAAAAGTTGCAATACTATATTGCATATATATAACCGTAAACAGTTTTTGTTTAGGCTTATTATAACGTAGCTACTGAATGTAGTAGCCAGCTAAGTTTTTGTCTATCCTGACCCAAAAAGCATGCCCGGATGCATACTTCGAAAATCTACCAGAAACAGTCGCAATATAACCGTAAACAGTTTTATTTTAGGCTTACTATAATGTACATACTGAAGGTTATAACCAGCGAAGTTTTTGTCTATATGGAACAAATCTAAATACTTTGTTTTGACTGTGAGGAGATTTGATCGTGGAACCTATAGGCTGCAGGTCCGCTTCTCTAACCACTACGCTATTTAACAAGGCAAGGCAGTCAGTCAGTCAGTCAGTAAGAGACATTCGCTCTTCTAGGCTGGCTCCGCGTACGTGGTCCAGCAAAAAGGACCGCGTAAAAAAATTCAGCCCAACAGGCTGATAGCCCTTCCAGTGATCATATAAAATAACAAACATGTATGAACTAAATAAAAAATAACAAACATGTATGAACTAAATAAAAAATAACAAACATGTATGAACTAAATATAAAATAACAAACACGTATTAACTAAATAAAAAATAACGAACATGTATGAACTAAATAAAAAATAACAAACATGTATGAACTAAATAAAAAATAACAAACAGAATGAAAAAGAAACAAAAAATATGATCCATTTTAGCATATTAACATTATGAAATATTGTGTATTAAAATCTTTGTATGTGCCTTCACTGGCTGGTTTCACTGACACAGACACAGATTAAATCTACCCCTGGACTAAAATCACCATTTAACTTTATTTTTCATAATTTACAATATATTTCTGCTTGGGGCTCCATCCATTGCATTTGTTTAGAGTCAAAATTGAGTGGCTCCATACTCCTTTGCAGAAAACAAACGATTGTCTCTGGCCGTGGTAAAGAACTTGGCCAGAGCAAAGAGTTTGGGTAGACAGGCATATTCAAATGTTTAACATAAAATCCAAATTCAACCTATAATGTGATATATAATACGTTTTAATGCGGTGGATTGTAGCTTGGACATTGACAGTATGTCATATCACTACGCATTCCAGGACACCATCCATTCATTACTAATTTATTAGTAGAGTAACTTTGGCGTCCTCTGGTGGAAGGCTGTACTGGGACCTGTCTTTATCTGTTTTCATCTACAGAGTGTTTGGAGAGAACAGTGTGGTGCCATTAGGGCAGAGGTCTGAGTTGTAATTTATAAACGGCCTTTTAGCTATTACACTGTGACAGGTTAGTGTAACAAGAAAGTCAGAGCCTGACTTGTGAGGGTGTGTGCCATTTTCCAGTGCATATTAAAACTCCTTTGGCACCACAGGTAATTGTAAACTCCTGGTAATAAGCTGAACTTTGAAGTGGCACCACATTTTTTATTCATTGCAACCCTTAATACTGGACGAATTTTAAATGAAAGAGAGAATTAGAACATCCTAGGCAATTTCTTTTTAGTTTTAAGTAAGGAAGAAGGTATTCTAAAGCCTGCGCCAATGGACAGTAATGTAACATGTTTTTTGCTTCCTAAAAGAACCCCTTTTCACAAAAAAACTACCTTAAAACAATTACGAACATCATTTGTAGTTATTTATAGGTCTCTGAAAATTCCCTTACTGAAATGCTGAGATATCTATTATCTGAGATCTATTACTTGCACATCTGTAAAACAGACCAGCTCTTTCCTGCTCTAAATTGACTACAATATTATTAGGAAGTTGTGAGAAATAACTGTTGGTCACTGTTGATTGACATTTGGAAACTTTTAAATAGACAGAGGCAGTAGTTCAGAGACTCAGACAAACATCTTTACTACAACTTTTCTGCTATCCAACTCAAGCTCATCCTGCTCTAACCATAACATTAGTGGATACCCCTCTGACCCTGACCTATGTCCAATCTATATCACCTTTGGCCCCACTGCACCCTCTCAGCATACCCAAACATTTGACATGCAACCCCTTCCCCCTCAAAGCCTGCCAACAGGAAGTGTCTCTTCACTGGAGGAAATGGGGGCCAGATGTATGGGTGTCCCAGAGCTTTGGGCAGTGGGGGTGAAGGGTGCCTGTACGACCGGAGGGAGGGGATAGTATCCCTGTTGGAATTTGTGAAATTCATCATTTTGTAAGAGTCTTTGGGATTTTAGTGATATTATTATTATCTGGGATGCGGAAAAATAATAATCAATTAACATCCAATTGAGCTTCAAAGTTTCAGACATTTTACACATGAAACATCATACCAATAACTGAAAAAAACTATCCTGAGTCATAGCTCACTATAACTCATCACCTTATACTACAACTAATATATGGGAATTCTTTGGAAAACTAGATAAAGGAGACACCACTGGAGATCTCTGCTTTATGACTGCTCATTTCGCTTTTGAATTAGAATAGATGTAGACTAACGCCATATCTATAGTACTGGACATTCCTGTGGATGTCAGTCATGCAATAACACAGACATGTTCCTTCACACACATCAGTTTCAAATGTGTTCTATACTGTGAACGTCTTTAGTCAATTGCAAGTAGATTTAGCAGGACTGGTGGATTCAAAAAAAAAATCCAGTCATTTTGTCTTTTCCAGCATTTTTTGTTTTGATGGTCACAGCTTTAATGTATTTTCATTGTTTGATGTGCTACCACTGTAAAAAGTGAGAGAGCGAGTAAAAAAGAGATAATAGTGGCCGAAACATTATGTCACATCCCTGACGAGGAAATGAAATGTGCAACATCAATCAGCCAGAGTAGAGGAGATCAAAGAGTGCCCCACACCCCTCCATCTGTTTCTGTTTGGGGAGACTTTTTTCTCCCTGCCTCTCTCCTTCTCTCCTTCTCTACTTCTCCGAACGTGGGCCCTCCTTGTTTTTTCTGTCAGGCATTCCTCCATGTTACAGAGACAATGACATAGTGGCACGCAAGGTATAACCAGACAGAAGATGATATCTGTCTATGTTCTTAACCGCTTTTACTGTGTATCTGAAAGTGAAGATTGTTCATGGTTTCTCTGACTGAGTCAAGGTGTCAGGTATACCCCTGTCCTGTCGTCACATCTACACACATACATACGTCAATATATGAAGCTATGTTTGTGTTACTGGGATGTTTGTGTGTGTCTATGCATGTGCGTCTATGCATGTGGTGCATGTGTGTGTGTGTGTGTGTCTCTCTGTGTGTAAGGGTACGCAGGTGTGTATCTGTGTGCATATGCGTGAGGGTGTGTATATAACCTCCACATGTGATAACATTCTGCCGTCTCTCTCATTGGAAATATTTAGGCTAAGTCCTCGTTTGAGCGTGCAGTTCAAACAGAAGAAGGCAGAGATTTCTTCCCTTTTCCAGACGTCGGCTATCTCCGGGGGGCTTTCCATACAACACAGGGCATTGTGAGTCTGCTCTGTCCCTCTCTAGAAATGTGCTGTGTATATGTCTGTTTATATCAACCCTGATATCCATTTTCCATTATTCTGTTAGCTCTGAGATATTTATTTTTACGGTGAGGGTGTTCAATGGAATTGTCATATATAAATAGTTTGATCAGTCACAGGCATTTCCATGACTCCAGAGAGGACACACAAGCTGTTTTGTTTAAAGAGCTACTTTAAAAATTGACCTCTCGATTCCTGAATGTTATACACAGAATAATTAATGCATTCTGCTTCCTAACAATAGAGCCCATTGTCCAGATGCTGTGCCTCTGCCTTTGAGCACATTAAAGGTAATGTTGCTTGTTATACTCGGCCTGTATATTAACCAGTGTTGGGTTTTCATTCATGGGTCTGTCACTTAATAACACCAAAGTAATTCTTTTAAATCCACTGTTCACTAATTCCACTGTCTTTACTAGTCAACTGACCAGAACTGTGGAAGTGGGGCATGTGTTTTACTTAAAAATATGTTAATGTACTGTACCTTTTTAGGTAAAACAAATACAGTATACTGACAAAAAGTATCCTTCAACAAAAGTCCACATATCTTCAGAGAACAACCCATACTTCATACTAAATGCTGTGATGACAATATTATTCATCCCAATGTCCCCGAGGCATTTAGTGCACTTTTATGGAGGGCATTCATGGAACTGGTTTTGGACTGAGGCACGTTCTAATCGAAACTCTCAGAAGTCAAACAATAGATTTCGTTCTTGTGTTGTGGATGTCCGCCATGTTGGAGAACTGAATGATGGGGTAGAACTGAAGGCTATGTTCTTGTTCTGGCACAGAGGATGAGACAATAGTTCCCAGAGGCACCCTCTGGATTCAGAACCTCTCATTCTTTCCTTTACTTTGCTAATTTTGCTATTAGACTTCACTGCTACTCTGGTATGCCAGTTTCCCCTAACCTACTGCTGAAACACTGTGCCAAGTCTCCAGTGAAACAAAGCCAATCTAGACACACTGTTTCTACTGCTTTTTCTGAGTCTCACAACAATCAAACTGCGAACATAGATGCAATCAAATTGTGTATTTGTTGTAAATATTTCCTCCAGTTTTACAGATGATTTAGTGATATGGTATAGATAAAAGATTAAGATAACATCCTAGTACTATAGCATCTATCCATTTTATACTAGCCTGCTGAAGGGGAACTTTCTTTTCCTCATGAGAAGATTCTAATTATTATAAGGAAATTGGACACACTGATGACACTTTTTTAGTATATCATGTGAGGACGATATCTTCTAAATTTGAAACAGAAAAGAAGAAGCATTTCATAAAGAAACTCTTCTTTAAAATTTCTCTCAAGTTTTTCCTACTTCCAAAATCCTAAGGAATTGATGAGGGTGTTGAGTTGTGGAGACTTTAGAAGGGGAACTGGGTGTGGGGGAGGGGAGTGAATTGTTTTGGAAGAAATCTGGAACCTATAAACTTGGACAACTTCTACAACGGAAAAACGGCAGAATATCCCAATTTGATTGGTCAACCCACGTGCCTTTGTCACCGCCTCATCCTTTACCCTTACCAATCACCAAACGCATTCTCTTCCTGTTATGTTTGGCCTAGCTGTGCCTTAGAACTCAGCTGGACCAATCTGTGGAACAGATGGGTGGTAACTTACAAGCTCCATCCTCTTTCTTCTTTAAAAAGCCAGATGCAGGTTGGCTGTTGTCTTACACTGAGCTAGGATACCAGACGCAACTACCGTTCTGAATGTAACCAACCGTTAGTAGTGTTAGATTGTTGATCATGTCTAGGTGTAGGTAATATATGGATATCCAATACTGAGAATTTATTCTTTTTCCATACGCTTTGCTAGCAGTTCTGGCAGATAATTTCTCGTATTTCTATATAGGTGGCTTGCCGAAGAAGACAGAAACAAAAGGAGGCAGCCCATTTGAGGGCCTGAAAGAGGGAATAGAGGAGTGGACAGAGACAGTGTAGGTGTAGAAACAGAGTTTGGTAGATAGAGGCTGCCATGAGAGAGGATTCTTCTAGCTGTGGTGAATACCCTGAGGGAGCGCTAGTTTCCAGCGAGGAGGAGCCAGACTCCTGCGCTCCAAACAAATGCCCTGTGGTGGTAATAACACCAGGGCCTGGTGGGCGCAAGAGGGTCACCAGGAAAGACAACATTTCATTGCCAACAGAGGACAGCAAGTCAACAACAGGAGGGCCTCCCACTCTGATCCCATCTGGACCCAAGAGGCCTAAGAAGAGCCCCCAGGCCTCCCTGTCTCCTCTCCCCATCCCAGGCCAGGCCTTGGAGGACCCTCAACACCAACGGGTCATTGCCAATGTACGGGAGCGCCAACGGACGCAATCCCTAAACGACGCATTCGCCTCGCTGCGAAAGATCATCCCCACTCTGCCCTCGGACAAGCTGAGCAAGATCCAGATCCTGAAGCTGGCTTCGCGCTACATTGACTTTCTATACCAGGTCCTGCAGAGCGATGAGATGGACGCCAAGCTGGCCAGCTGTAACTACCTGGCTCACGAAAGACTCAGCTATGCATTCTCAGTGTGGAGAATGGAGGGGGCCTGGTCCATGTCCGCTACCCACTAGCCCTGCCACTTACCTCTCTAACACCCTTCCTCCTTCTCTCCTGCCCCTCACCCTTCCCCAGCTTTGCCCTCCGGCCCCAATCTCCCATGACCTCTGACCCCTGCTCTCTGACCCTCATCCTTACATCATGTAACTGCTCTACCATTCTACATCAGGTATGCACGCCGACTGCCGAGATTTAAACCACACATACTTAGCAATAACTTTCCAAAACAAAATCCCACTGTTTTACAATGCATGCAAGTAAGAAATAATTCAACACGTCTGCTGTAGGTGATCAGAGATAAACATCTGGGGTTTTATTAGGGCATGAAATTCCATGTTGGACATTTGCCAAAACAAAACTTAGTAACTATTGTTAGGTAAATGATTTACATATTAGGGTCATGGAAAAGGACATCTCAGGTTACCACTATTTTAGTTTTAGTTAGTTAGTTTTCAGGTTGTACTGAAAATTGATAGACAATGGTTAAATGTATCCCATATCATAAGGATAATGGACCTAATAATAACTGTGAAGCTGTTATTTCAAACGTTTTGTAACAAATAGCCTTGAAAGCTGACAATGCAGTATATTTGTCTAATCCTATATTCTAGATACATAAAAATGGTATTTGGAAAATAAACCATGTAATCATATGGAATTTCTGAATAGTTGATGCTGTTTTAGTTCTAATATTTACATAAAAACCACGGAAGAGTACATTAGCCAGCCATAAGCCATTGTACCCCATGTTCTCATCATTTTCCTAGACACTGACTTATCTACTGCCTTTGCAGCAAAATGATTGTGGAAAAAACAACACATTTTACTTTCCTACACGCAAAGAAAGGCTTTATTTATCGTGGTGCCAAACATTTCCTTTGAAATTCTTTCCTTTCATTTTGACTTAAACTTGCTACGTTGCATGAAAATTAGATCGCCCATGACGAGGCTCAATAAAAACAAACTGGTTTTGAGAAACTGAAAGAGAATTGATGGCTGTCCACTTCACTGCCACAAACCTCAGAGTTAGATGAAAGAGTTGCCATTGATTCTTCCAGTTCCACCTCTCCACGTTAAAGATGGGTGTCAGTGGCTGTGTCTCTCTTCACCAGTAACCACACATTTTGCCCTTACCACTGCTTTACCCACTTCATTCCCAATGCAGCAAAACCTCTTTAATGTATCATTAGACTGTACACAAGAGGGACCTTTACCAGGCTTCTGAGGGATTTCTTTCTTTCATAGCACAGTCAGCATAGTGTGTATCTACAACCTAGCCCACACTGACTGTGATATTCACAAAACAATACCATCCTCTAGAAACCATTTAGAAGCAAAATTATATTTACCAAGTGAAATGAAAATACCAAGTGAAATGAAAGTGGCCAACATAGACAGCTACATTTGCATTCTCAGACAGTGTTTCCTGGGATGTCCATTGTTATGCTTGTCTGCAAACTGACTCTTAAGGAAAACATTCTTTGCTCCTTTCTCGTTCGGTCCTGTAGTAAGCTCCGGTCCAGCCCATTCTCATGTGCAAGTTCTCCCTGTTATTCTATGTGGCTGAATTGGGGTGTGTCTACGTGTGTGTATACGCCACATAAATACAGATTTTGTATCTGTCATGGAGGCATCAATGTTTATTCCTGTTTTTCAAGATGGCCGCTACATCAAGTCAGATGGCTTCCATACTATTTAAGGAGTCCAAGCACACATTGGTGTTTTAGCTTGCTTTAGTCTTTTTGCAGAACTTCCTGCTACACTCTGGCTTTCGATGGATTGATGTTTCATATTTATGGAGGTTACTTGGTTCTTTCAATGCATGCTTACTGATATTATCCAGATGCATTTCATTAAAATGCCACATTTTACAAGGGCATGGTCAACAAAACACCCTGACCTCCATACTAAACAAGGTCAGGGAAAATTGATTTCTCTAAGCATGGACAAACAACCTGTTTCTTCAGCTGAAAAAAGGAAATGGCATAGTTTGTTTTAGCATCTATAAAATCTTTAATATCATCTCTTTATGTATCCCCAGCATCTGACCAAAGCCACCAACTGAGAAGCATTTAACTGTTGGTCTGCAATCCCTTTGTTTACTTGTTTGGATTCACACCTTTGGACCAACACAATCCCATATATGAGCCCTCACTCTGAAAAGGTACTATAGAGACCAGCTTCCTTTGACCGACACAGAATCACAGAAAATCTGGGACAATGATTTTGAGCTTTCAGCAGGCCTGGAAAAGGAACACAAATATTTTTTTATGACTTGGAAATTCTGACTTGAAAAATGTTTTGTACACTAATGTAACATGCAAATATTAACTGGAATGCTACTATTGTAGTGCAAGTACTTGTAGCCACAAAGAACAATGTTTGTAAACCAATGGAAAATTCCTTATTCCTTATGGAATCAATTGCTGTAAAGCGTGTATTTGTTTGGAAATTGTAGATATATGTATAAAATGTAATTTGTTATTGTCTTTGTCTTGATAATAAAATTAAAATTTCAGAATCATGAAGTATTTTTCTCAGTAACATCTTATTACCAGTTTCCCCCTAAAACATATTGACAGTACTGCGACTATACCAAAATCAGTATCCAAAATGTATGCCCAAACTTCTGGAAATGAACAACACAAACACATTTCTAAATATTAAATCCATATGAAATATATTGATTAATATCCTCCTTTGTGTTTGTGTGTGAATAAAAATGTCATTCAAGGGCTCTACCCTGTGAGCCTAATTAGTGCTGTAACTGAGACTTCCTTAATAAGGCCCAAGTGTCTGCTCAAGCAGCCCAGGGTATAATTGCACATAAAGCTGTTGTTTTTTTGGGGGGGGAAATAAGGCCTCTAAAATATTTATTGGTTGTCTGGTTGGAAAGAACTCATATGATATGACCAACTACAGAAGCACATGTGGATACATGTATTAGTGAACCAGGAAAAAGAACACTGTTCAGCATATCCAACATGTTGTCACATCTACTGTACAATTATGTATCGTTACACACACAAATTTACATTTTAGGAAGAAAAAAAAACATGGATATAATTTCTATACATACATGGAAATATAGAGGAGACAAATAACACAAGGTAGATACAAATAAGTATGAAAAAATATTCAATATCACTTTTTGTTTTTCTAAACTCCAGTTAGTGAAGGCTACCGATACATGATTTAAGGCACATGCATTATGTATTTTGGTCTTGTATCTATTTACAGTGACTTTAGCAACTAGAGCTATAAAAGGAAATCAAGAGTCACCGAGTGGTCACTAACACAAGAAGGCCATGGCTCATTGGCCCTTGGAAGCCTTTATAGGAGAGTTAACACAGCCTACGGTACTGAACCCACTTCAACATGACTTCATGAACAACAGATGATGCTAACCCTGGAGAAATACAAGGCAGACACAGCAAAATCGCTGTCAGTCCCTAGACAGTTTGAATGATGGTTGTTCCTTTTATTCATTTTTTACAAGTCTTTGAGGGGATCTTATGGTCAAAAATTGCCCAAAGTCTAAAAAACAACCACCCCAAAATATATAGTACTAACCAAAAGGAAAACTGCCATAGATATTACTTTCCTGCACATAGTCTTCCAAACACATAGATGTCCACACAGGCTAGTACAGAGTAGTAAAAGGCTATAAGACTTATTAGCATGGTTGTTTTCTCTCTCAATGACAACTGTTGGAGAGGACGCAGATATTAAGACAACATTGTCATGTTTCACCAGTGTGCATGTCACTGTAGAGTATGTTGCTGTCAAAGGTGCCTTTGCACATTTTGGTTGTCTTACTGCAGGGGTCAGTCAGAAATGAATGCTTTTTCAATCTTTGACTTTGTGAGAGAAAAAACAAAGAACATGACTGCTTCAACATGGAAAATACAATAATAAACAGCAAGAGAGAGCTTATGATACATTTAGACAATTAGCCAACCTCCATAGAGGTGTGGGGTCACAAACAAAGATATTATGAATCTGAAAAAACATTTCATAGCTCTGTCTTCTCTATATTAGGATGGGCTGTTTTTTTTATCTACTGAAGAAAAACAAAAATAATGAGTGCAAACTAGATAATATGCTCATTAAGACAACCCCCAGAATGAATGTAGAAAATGAATCAGTGGAAAGTGGAATGTGGTAAACATTTCAATACATAACAAAAACTATCTACAGTGGATGTCATTTGATGAACACCAAAATAGTTCTCAGGGCATGTGCACAATCTAGTTTCACTGTGGAGAAGGTTTAGCCTGGATGTGTAACCAATAATCAGCATAATGTCAAGTACTGTATCCTACAAACGAGTTGTGAACAAGTGAGTCTTCATCCACAACATCTATAGCAGACGTATGCACCATCATTAGCAAAGCCACATCTCCACAGCGCTAAAAGTAACAGTCTGTTGGTCAATCAGAGGTTTTTACATTGAACACTTGGTTTTAACCTCAAACCAACCGTATTCAGGTTTACTTGATATAAATGTATGAAGACGTATCACAATAAAATAATGTCACTATAAAACAGGCAGGCATACCCACAGATCAAAATCAGGTCAAGGTGTGGTCCTGTAAATACTAGATCAATGTAACAGTAACCACACTGGTCCAACTGCAGTAATAGTCGCACTGCAGACATATTTAAGACAGTTTTCTTTGGGTGATCTACATTAAGTGCATTCAAGCCTTTGACTATCAAACTAAAACAATTCAACAGCCCTCAATGGTAGCTCGGAATGAACGTAGGTTTAGTATTTCCGTCCGAACAGTGGTAGGTCTTCAGCTCTTCATAAGATTGACTACTTTACTTGTTTCAGTTCCTAAAGTTTGTACAGTATATATCCTCAGGGCTGGAGGTATACTTTTGGTCCTCATCATGTCAGTGGTAGGACATAAAGGGAAATAGCGTGCAGGTCTACATTGCATTTCTGAGCGTGTGTTTGTGTGTCCATGCGAACAATGTATGAAGACACGTGTCAAAAAAACAGCAGTGGAAAGTCTTTGTAATACAATCTGGCCAAAGATGAATTTTTTTTTTTTTTTGCAAATATAGAATGCAAAAGTCTTCTTAGAAAGTGAGTGGATTTCATAGGAGAACAATATCTTCCTATCTTCAAAGTTTAACAGATAATTAAATAATCTAGAGCTTTCTTTTCCCAGAGTTTTGGAATTTTCAACGGTTCACATTACGGAATGCACAGTGCAAAAACAAAAATGACAGATCAAACCACAGCCACACATATCTTCATTTTCTTCTCTTTTCTCTTCTTTAGTGGTTAAACTGAATATTATTGACATCATCGAGGACTGACCAAGCCATCCAACAGTCAGTCCAGGGCAGTCCTCAGAGCCACTGACTTAGGTCTGCCCTGCTCACAGGCACAACAGACCCCCCAGAGACCTGCGGTACAGTAGGTATTCCCTCCTTCAAAGGCACATCTCTCTTTTGTCTCTCTAGTCGCTTTAATCTCTGTGTCGTGGAATATTTTTAGGCACTGGGGAAATAAGGCCACGGCTGGGAAGTATTACTTTACTATAAGTGCCTCAGTAAGACCTTGTTTGTATCAAAAAGGAAAAAGGCCAAAAATGGGATGTTACGGATGTATCCTTCTAAATAGACACAACATAAATGTCTAGAACAACACCATGGACCGAGTTTAATAATCAGTTATGTGAGAGAACGCCTTTCATCTCACACACTGACAAGGCTTTGGCGAGGCTACATTAGCCCCACCGCGTTGAGTATTGTCTGAGGAGGCGTTAAGGCCTCATTGGTTAAGACAGAGCTCTACAATCTACACTCCTCCCCTTCAGCGTGTGACAGCGCCTAAGCTCCAAGGCTATTGGGACATCCAGAAGGAGAGGTCTCTGAGGTCAAAGGCCAGAATCTTCTACATGCAGTCTTCGTCATGCTCCATAGGCTCATCCGCAAGGCTGAGGGGACATACACACAGAGGAGATGGTTAGGAAAAGCATGGCTATTAAGCTAAGCAGGCAATTTGATCACTTCAACTATCCCAGAACACACAGAGACATACAAATTGTATCCATGAGTTCATCAGACTCTGGGTGAGTAGAATAACTATTGAAACCTCAAAATGTCACAGTAACCCTTTGAAAATCGTGTTTGGGTCACAGACGGTCCAATCGTACCTCTTGCTGGTCAGGACCCCTACAGAGAGGGAGGCCAGGGCATTGACAGCATCAGTCTCCTCACAGTCTCTCCTCTGAGCACCCAGGTAGGACAGGCCCACGGAGGAGGTGAACGGCTTCAGGGACTGCCAGTACTGACCTGAAAAACAAATACTTACATTTAGGACCGCACAGTATGGATTTATAACGGCTCATTTTGCATAAACCCAGGCCAGTGAGCACAAACACCGGATGAGCAGTGAGCACTTTGCCTGCAGTCAGAAGGTCTGAACACCCAACTGTATGGTTCCATTCTGTTAAAGGCTGATATGATGACCAGTCTTGTAGCCTAACTGCATGTCACTAGATGCACTCAGGAAGCCTCTGCATTTCACGACTATCATTACAGTAGGGTCAGGCCCGAATAATGGGATAGACCAAAAGACATGAGTCAGGGACAGAGAGAGGGAAAAGGAACAGAGATGTAGAGGGGGGAAAGGGGACAGGGTTGTAGAGGGAAAAGGAGACAGGGTTGTACAGAGGAAAGGGGACAGGGTTGTACAGAGGAAAGGGGACAGGGTTGTACAGAGGAAAGGGGACAGGGTTGTACAGAGGAAAGGGGACAGGGTTGTACAGAGGAAAGGGGACAGGGTTGTACAGAGGAAAGGGGACAGGGTTGTACAGAGGAAAGGGGACAAGGTTGTAGAGTCACTGCTGAATGTCTGTTCACCCACCATGTATCTGTATGACTCGTTGTAGTGAGCGAACACCGTTAGCATTGGGCTTCTGCAGCAGCACCTCCTCTGACAGAGGCTCCTGGACAGAACAGAGGGAGAAGCACATCCAACCAGCTATAAACAGTACTCACTGTCACAATAATCCCTCCTTAGTTTTACCATTGCACATTTCTTTCCAGGGTTACACATCACAGATACAGTACATGTGTGTTATACATCCATTTATTTATGAGGGGGTTTCCTTGGAGTTTCTAAATTGCTTCATTGCACCTTAGACTCACCTCAGACTCAGACTCACCTCAATCCCCAGTAGAGCGCTGACACAGGCCTCGGAGGCGTCACAGATAGCTGTGAGGTCATGACCCCCCTCCAGGGCCATGATCACCCGGCCTCCAGCCAGACCCATCAGCTGCCGAGTCAGGAACCCAAAACCTGACGAACACATCCACATCAACAGTCAGTGTGGTATTAGCTGGATAATTAAGCAACGAAATGTTGCATGTCACAGCAGCCTAAAATTAGTGTTCAACGAGGCATGTCAACCCTCGTTATAAACGGACAACATGGGAATATAGCGCAGTACATGGATCAATCTTCATGACATTTACAGCACAGATTCCCATGAATCCCTGAAGACACACACTTACGGCAACAAAGTGATGCAACTATCATCCTTCCAACTGGATGTTATTTGTGTACCAGGGCATACAAATGTCATAGCACCCATTTATCACCACTAGTTTGTCCTAGCAGAACTATGAAAGCCCTGTGTAGACGGGCTGCATGGCGTTTGAGGAAAAACACTGCTCACATTTGGCTGTGACCTTGTAACCCCCGAGCGGCGCGGGATGTCCCTCGGCAGCGTCGAACCCTGAGGACACCAGGACCACATCAGGGGAGAACTCCTGAGCGATGGGCATCACCACTGACCTGCAGGGACAAACAGCAAGATGACCGCAATGTCTCTAAGACATTTCCTCCACGAATAGCCCGGCCAGGAGGTTCGTGACAGTGAGGAGAGCAGAGTTCGGGATTGAGCTGCCGGGTCTCAGGCACACATCCCCCACCACCACTCAACCAGCAAAGAGCAGGACAGGGCCACTAGCTAGCAGGCCAACTCAGGCATCTCCGTTGCCGCCCGAGTTCAAAGCCGCCATAGGCACGTCTGGTTCCCATTTGGACCTTGTCACTCTCCTCACGTCACTGACAGCCTGCCATCTGGGATCCATTTGGGTTCATTATCCTGCGTTTGGAATCCTCCGGCCCAGACCCCCCCCACTCCCCTCCGCAATAACCAACCCCGCCTCCCCTGTAGACCAATAAAACCTCCCACACTCCCCTGTGAGCCTGGCTATAGACAGACTACAGGGAGAACAAGACAGAGAGGGAGAGCGCTCATTAAAGATCAATCAGAGAGAGGGAAGGAGAGAGGGAGAAAACAGAAATGAGACAGGAGACAGGGAAGTGGGGAAGGATTAGAAGTATGAGGTGGATGGCAGAATTCCCCCCTGGAGTTTAGACAAACTGACTGAGAATATTTTGCCAACAAACTCTTTGTGCATTCTAAACCTGTGTGGGACGGGAATGTGTGCCAACAAAATGGTGGTGTGTAAAAAAACAACAACAGAGGTTCACATTATTTTGAAGGCCGGTGTACTATTGCGTGGAAAAGGGCAGTATAATTAAAATATTTAACTCTTTTTCTTTATTACGTAGAAGTTTTTTTTTTTTAGACTTTTTCCAGTACTATACTGTCATTCTCATTTTGTTCCGCTGACTCAGAGGTTGGGCCCACCCACTTGGCCAAGTCTGAGCAGCGTGGACCATCTTACTGTGTGGTTGCCACGGTTTCCTACGGTTGCCACCAGACAGCCGACCAAAGCAACATACAGAGACTTCATTAGAACCTGAACCACCCACCGGTCGCAATTAAGTGCCATGAAGGAAGTGGCAGTGAAATGTCTATTTAGTTTAACAACAACCAAACCTGGAGACAATTTAATCACATAAAAAAATGTTTTACTAGCTATGGAAATCGAGACTGTACACATGCACTTCCAATGACTAGGATTCAGAAGTGCGTCAAGAGTTTCTTCACCTCAATCAAGTTATGTTCAATACAGTGTAAGGGGAGACGGGTTGTCCATTCCCAGGAGAAAATAGATAGGACTTTTTAGTAGGAGAATTGGGGACGGGTGCACAATCACGTTTAATCATGTTGTTCTGAGATGTCTTACCTAAAAGCAGCAATGTACTCAGCATCACTCATCGGCGGTTCTAGACCACCAGTCCAGGCCACGTTAATATTAAAGCCCTCTCCAGCACCAGACCCCACCTGCAAGACAAACACACACAGTCAGCAACAGTTCCATTGGTGTGTTACAGGCACAACCACCTAACTGGACCTCTGGTAACAACACTTCAGCAGACACCCGTCACTGTAATTCTGGAACCTAGGTAGCGCTTTGAAATTGTCCTGACTGCCTCTGGTCTAATGCCTTGAGTGGCGCTGACCCAATCATGTGACTTACCTCAGCCGGCCCCCCGCTGCCAGGGAAGAAGTTACCATCGTCATAGCGATGTAGTGAGATGTACAGAACACTGGGGTCATTGTAAAACACTTCCTGGGTCCCATTACCGTGGTGAACATCCTAGAAACGGGACAGAGATGGAAGATAACATTTGGTTACATTCCAATAACTGTCTGGTTCTATGTCTTATCCTAAACCCATGGAACCACAAGTCCCCGGATACTGTTCGTGTTTGTGTGTACTGTACGTGTGCATGCGTGTATGCGTGTGTATGTGTGTATGTACATACATGTTTTGGTTTGTATACATAAAGCATGTCTCATAAGGGTACTGTAAACTGAGATGAGAACAGCAGCAACAGTAAAAGTGCTGCTACAAGCCCTCCACATTACCCAGTCAACGATGAGGATCTTGCTGGCACTGAGCTTCTGTTGGAGTTGCTTGGCTGCGATCGCCACCGAGTTGAAATAACAGAAACCCCTGTAGTTGACGGAGGGAGGAAAGAGAGAGAGAGGAAGGGGAAAGAAAGATAGAGACACATTAGCGAGAATAGACGATAGTGATTAGGATAAGAGAGAAACATTTAGGAGTTGACTCAACACACTAACCCCATTAATAATATCTACAGTCAGACAGCAGAGTCGGCTGGAGTTAGACCACCAGCATCATGGTACACATGGTAAACAACCCACAAACACGCACACAAACAACACACACACAGTCTACACGAGACAGACTCACATTGGGTTGGAGGGGTCGGCGTGGTGACCCGGGGGCCTCACCACCGCAAAGCCATTCTGGTGGAAAACATTTGAAACAAAACACAGTCACTGTTCTGTACCCTTCACCAGGCTGCCTGAGGCAGCGAGGGACGGGCCGTCCAGAAGTGTGTCTCACCTTGAGCTCTCCTTTGGCCACTCTGAAGGCCAGCTCAGTGACACTGCCGGCAGCCATGCGTGACGCCGTGGATGTATGGGACTCGTTCCAGATGGTGTCATTGTCCACCTGCCATTAAGAAACAACACCAGAGTGAGGAGACAGGACGGGCACAACAGCCATGATGTAACCCAGGGTTGTTCAGTGCAAGGCCCGCGGGCCACTGGTGGCCCATGAAGTGCCTGACCGTTGCATTAAGGATGGTACTGTTTTATCCTGTGGCAGCCCTCAAACTGATTTCTAATCTATCAGAGGAACTCTGTTGGAAAATCAGTGTAGAACAGTTATTCAACAACCAATCATTTGGTAGTATTTTCCCAAGCATCCAGTGGTTATTTGAATCTCTCTACACACACCTGTTACATAGTCAGTCTTTCATCCCTAACTTTCCATTACCCATTCATTTTGTTTGTACATATATTTCAACAATCATAACTTCCCCAAAATATGTCCTCTGCGAAATATAATGAGTACATTGATTTAATCACTTCCACACAACGTAATGATTTAACTGCCAGTTATTCTAATAGAACACAATGTAAGCTACATTGCATAAGAAATAAAAATAACAACTGGGTAAAGTAATGTGAACTCCACCCCAGCAACTGGCTATAAATACATGACTGTACAGTATAATCTACAGTCCATATCTGATCTCACCATGATGTCAGGTACTAATAGTCATAATGTAAATAGCACATTATTACAGTATGTAGCATACGTTTATAGCATTATACTGTCTATTTCTACTTTCTGAAAACATGCATTTTCATTATGTAGTACTTAAAATTTCTCAACAGACCATCTTACATTGTATTAGTTTACAAAACGGTGTGGAGACTGGGTAATAGTAAAATGTATTTGAACAAGTTTTTCGGTAGGGGATATCGCTTTCCCACAGTAAAAGTTCAACCATTGCTGGAAGGCTCCTGTCCACTCCATTCAATCTTTTCTTTTTCCTTTCATACTTTTTTTAATGTTTGTTCACAAACTCCCAATTCTAACTGCCTGTCTTAGACAATGAAATGTCTAAGACAGAGGCATTTTTTATCCCTTTTCATGTGCGCATATTGTTTCTATTAGTTTGATTTGTCATGGTCCGATGGAGATCGTAAGGCAATTTATTGACATGTCCCAACCCAACACTGTCTTATTTCATAACCAGTGCCTCCTCTTCCACTGGCCCTCTGTTTGAAATAACATCAGCAGCATCCTCCAATCAGTCTGGAGGAACCATAACAGAAAACTGGTGTCAAGAAATCGTGTGTGTTGTGATCAGAGAGCGTGCGTGTGTGTGTGTGTGTGTGTGTGTGTGTTGGACAACTGACTTACCCCCACTCCTCCACAGGGAAGCATCACAAACATTCTTTGAGAGAGAATGCCTGCCAAAAAACAATGCAAAAACATCTGATTAATCTCAATCCATGTTAACAACTCCCTTATAGATCATTTTACATGAGACATTCCCGTATGTCTGTGTACCATCACTGCCATGACAACTGAAATACAATAACGAGTTGACAGCTAAACGTAAGGGGATTCCAGGAAGCCATCAACAACCATAACGTTAGAGTCACTAACCAAAACACACCCTTAACTGACTAGTACACAAGTGGCTTTACTTGACCACGCTTCTGCTAGACTGTAACCACTCATGTAAATGACTGTGGCCCAAGGCTGGCATGACGTCGTGGCCTAGAACTGCATATCATCTTTAGTGAGAGCGTACCAGCCAGCTTGCGGTTGTCCAGCTTGAGGCGGTTGAGCGGATTGGTGCCGTACAGCAGGACGTGGCGCTCTGAATGGACCGACTGCAGCTCCTCCAGAGTGGCCTTCCTGCCACGGATGGCCTGTTGGAACATTGAACCGACTCAGGAGAAGAGCTAACGGACCAGCTGGAGGGCAGCAGAGTTCTGGCGTCTGCCGATACCTTGTCATCGGTGTGATGGTGTAAGCAGTAGGAGTGTGTACCTCACACTGGGCCCTGAGACCTCTCTCCTGGAGTCGAGACCAGATACTCTGGATCCTCCCAGCGTGCTCTGGGTGGCTGCTGTTGTCGCCGCATGTACACTGATGCTTTAGCATCTGAGAGTCGTAAACCAGGCCTGCAACGAAACACGCATTAACGTCAGCGAAGGCGCAATAGGGTGGAAGTGTCTATCAGCACGAGGTGTGTTAAGATTCAATGTAATTATGAACTGTTATTAGGGGGCGTAGCCAACGTTATATAACCTAGCTGTTTTGTGTCATTCACGAGATTCCCATGACAAGGCTGGTGTACACAGGGAGGACTGGAGAGGCAACTTGGGCTTGTCAAGTGAGAACTGCCCTTATGTCACTTTGATTGGCTCTCCTGATCCCTAGACATGCTCTCCAGAGAGATGGCCAATATGGTCTGTGAGAAATTGATATGATCTGGCTTATGTTGAATCATTATGTTGGAAATTTGTAAGTGAACTAATGTGAAGGTTTTGCGTAACTGTGCTTTATAGCATGTGCAACCGGAGCAGAAGACAGACATGTTTTCTATGGTGAAAGAGAGCAAGATTTTAAACTATCATTGATCAAAACATTTCTCTGCCTTATAGGAGAAAGAGGCTGTGTTGTGGTTTAGTCCAGAAAAATCTACTGCACAAAAATATGCGGCATAATGCTGTTACAAGAAACCCCCCAATGTTTGAAAGACAGATCCAACCACAATGACAGAGATAATCAAATAAAAGCAATTTCCAATATATTGTTAATACCAGCGCTTGACATTAACTTTTTTGCTCACCAGCCACTGTGGCTAGTGGTTTTCCAAAGTTACTAGCCACTCAGCATTTTCACTAGCCACAATTTTGTTATTGGGAAATTACGTTTTATTTTATTTAAGTTGACTATGGTGTGCTAGCCTAGCATGGTAGTCTTGTTCACACTGTCGGTCACTGGCGCACAAATCAACAGGCCTAACACAAATGGACCAGAATCAAACACTGTATGCAGGTAGTGCTCATGGGAGTTGTGGGGACGTAGCTCAAAGTGTCACTCACATTGCAATGAGTTTATTATTTCAGATGTCTTTAGGGAAGACTACAATAAAAAATTTCAAAAATGGTACCCCTCAATGGTAACCCTCATACTCTACCGGAAAACCCTCTGTGATATGCTTTATATATCTGGCTAAACACTTGAAAAGACAACTATTATAGTGTTAAATCTGCCCTGTTGTCCATGTCCACTTGAGCAGCTAATGCACGCTACAATTTCCTCCTTAATAGCAACCAAAATACAAGCAATGTATTTATTCTTACCATAGGCCTATTAACATGTTACATATTTAAAAAGAAACATAAAATCACTCATTAGCTTTATAATTAATCACTGTCAATATTATTGTTGTCTATTTTCGTTGTTATGCTATGTTCTTGTCAATATGGACTTGCATAAAAAATGAAACAGAGCTGTATATATTACAGCCTTGTTGCGTTGTGTTTTCTCCGTCCTTGCCTTGATGCCACATCATTTATCTCCCTCTCTCAACTTCCTTCAGCTGTACTTAACTCTGCTGCTGTTGCTGATTCGGTGTCTTCACGTTCATATCTTTATATTGTTAGTGACTTAAACATGTTAATTGGATATTTTCTTACACTATATTTCTGTTTTTGATGACAGTACATGCCCTAATCTGATGGTCTTTTCACCAGTCAACTAGTCAACTCTATAAAGAAATCTGTATTTTGAGGTTAAGTTTTACGGAAATATTTTGACATGCTTGGGTGTAAAAGAAAACTAGGATCCACTTGTTTTTCCGACGTTACTCATCTCTGCGATGTCACCGTGAGGTCATGTATGCAAGGTTGCCAGATTTCATTGACAGTAAACCGCTATTCTCCCGCGGACTCCACAAAAAAACGTCCCACCCAAGCTCATTAAAAATAGCCCAGTTGGGTAGGAAACACACCACCTGGCAACACTGCCAATATGGAAAAGTTTCCTCCTACCGTCACATTAGCTGCAGTGTTTCGCTGGTATTTTATTTATGAGCGCAAAATCATGTTTTACCGTGCCGACACCGAGGTGGTGCGAGATTTTGGGAAGGCAGTCGTATTTCAGCTCTCAATGCAGGAAAAACCCTGTGTATAGATATATATAATGCCACCCGCCAAAGTGGCTAGTAAGAGTGACAGGCTAACACGATGCAGCCGAATTCTACCCGCACATGGGCAGGTGTTAATGTCAAGCCCAGGTTAGGGTGGGCGGGTGCTAATGTCAAGCCCTGGTTACTACCCATGTCTTACCAGAGTCCCTGAGCTCTTGGATGAATAACTATGACCTCAGCGGAGATAGGACCCTACTACACCGGCCTGGCTCCCTTCTTACCAGTGGTGAAGCGTGGTTTGTTCTGTGGTTCTGTGCCTGGAATGGCCAGGGGTTTGTCTGGCAACGTCAGAGATGTAGAGGCTGGTGAGGACTGGGTACGGGAGAGGGGGCGGTGGGTACCACCGAGGATCATGGGTACTGCCAACGTCTCCATGTGGGCTGTCTGCCGACGCAGCTGTTGCAGCTGTTTCTGTTTTTCCCACAGCAATGACTAGAGACAAATAGAGAGAGGGAGAGACAGTTAGAGACAAATAGAGAGAGGGAGAGACAGTTAGAGACAAATAGAGAGAGGGAGAGACAGTTAGAGACAAATAGAGAGAGGGAGAGACAGTTAGAGACAAATAGAGAGAGGGAGAGACAGTTAGAGACAAATAGAGAGAGGGAGAGACAGTTAGAGACAAATAGAGAGAGGGAGAGACAGTTAGAGACAAATAGAGAAAATCAGTAAAAGACTGCGAGAGAGAGATTGTTGATTGTAATTTTTGTTACAATAGCACTTCCCTTGTGGCTAAGTGAGGAAAAGGCGATCAGGTTAAGGGCTACAAAGTCCTGGTACTACTTAGCTCATAATCCGATTGACCCAGGATCAGTGGAAGCAAAATAGTCACACAGTGAAACAAAACAATTGCAACAAGAAAGCAGAGCTTGCATTGAATGTATGTCCTTCTGTCTTTTTAGCACACTGTAATACTTTTTGGGTCCAAGACCTCTGCAGAGACTGGGATTGCAATGTTGTTTTTAAAGATATGTAGGTCTGTCTATGGAACAAACCTGTCTATGCTGTATTACTTCAAGTTGAAAGTTTTGCATTGACCCCAGGAAGAGATATCAGGGAGTTGAATAAAATCTAAAATATTCAAAGGTCATGTGTTTATCCAGTGTGAAACCAAGGTATTCGTAGAACTCTGTGTAGGGTAACTATTATAAAATGTCCCTACACCTCGGCACACCCTTCTTTCAGAAATGTATCTTGGTGTTCACTTGATTTATTGCTAGTCTCCATTTAGACAACATAGATCATAACCAACATATTCTGGAGATCATCTGTTGACAAGGGGAACTTTGTCATCGGCACATAGGTGAATGTTAAACCTGCATCAACACAGAATAACTTTGAAATTATTTGCTGCCCTCTGCTGGAAGTTCAGGAAAGGCATATCCTATTAGTCAATCTCTGTCATGTATCTTACCTGGTTGAGTATGAGTGTGTGTTGCAGGTTGACTTGTTCTCCCTGGCTATCCACTGCAGACACAGGCTCCGCCTCCCTCAGTGACTCCGCCCGTGCTCTGCCCTGATAGGTGTCACTGTGCGTTGGAGCCGCCTCCTCAGAGTCCATGTCCTCAGAGGGTATCTGTCTGAGTCGAGGCTTCTCACTGGACTTTGACATCAGCTGAGAACCACCCATATAATAAGGATCCAATTCATTGTATTCATTACACTTCATTCAAATCAATTCCTTATTTGCCAAAACATGACAGCTGCTGACAAATGATCCATCATTAGTGTGTCTGGGGGAGGTATTTGTGATGGCAAGTCACCCACCTTGCCCAAGTGGGTCTGCTGTTTGAGCCTCTCCAGGAGATGGCTGTGGTGGTGTTGTTGTTGTAGCAGATGGGGGTGTAGAGGTCTGGGGCTCTGGGGCAGGGGCTCTGACTGAGCCCGGCTCAGGGGCTTATGAAGGCCCCCTCCTGGGGTCATTCGATCCATCTGAGGGGCAAACTGCAGTGGCACAGTGCCAAGACCTGGAACTGAGACAGGAGGACAAAAGGAGAGTGGCGGTAAACCTGAGTGTTTGTCAAGTCCACAATATCTATTGCGGCAGAATCAACAGTCTTTCCATACATGTAGGTCTATCGTAGCCGGCTGGAGAACACTGACTGTTATTATTAGGTGGGTTTTACTAAGTAGAACTTCAGATTTAACTCTCATGTAAAAAAAGACAGATCTGATCACATGAAAAGCTTCCATAAAACAAATGCTTGTCATACTACAACAAGCACTACACACTAAATCTGGATACACCACTGGTCAATCTGTTATAGCTACCAATGTTAAAACAACTGTAAAACTTGCAGACTAGCACCACTGAAAAATGTGTGTTAATACTTTGCCACTACAACCATATTTGCATAAATTCTAATATTTAAATGAGTTACAGATGTGTGTAGAATCCCCATAAATAGGAATAGCAAATGTCTATAATAGACTGACTCAACCTAAAGATTGTTGATCCTGTTTGTATTCCTTTATTTTCACTATATCAGCTTTAAATTAGTATAAAAAAACAATTGTGCAAGATACTTGAGCAAGATACTTAACCCAAATTACGCATGCAAATTGCTCTCGATTACCAAGGATGATTCAAGACTAGCAGCAGAACGCAAAACAACAATTACAATAATTTGCCTTCTGCTGCCACCTGTTGGGCCAAAATCATAAAAGCTACTAAAACCAAAAGAACTTAAAAATATACTGGCTGACTGTCTACAGTGTTGCTTGACGTTTTGTTGAATCTACAAACACTCAGCTTCATGAAAATCTGTGTTTTTCAATGGCCATGGACTTTAACAGGATAAAGTTCCCTATCTAGCATACATTACAGCCCACCATAATGACTACACCAAAATAGGTCACTAAACAAACCCACAGACTACAAAAGCCCTTATGACTTTACCACAGCTTCTAATAGTACTATTTCACAGCCATAAATTCTTCAAGACTACCAAGCACACTTTATTTACTTCAGAAAATATCCTACTCTAGCCAGAAGCTTGTGGCAAGCTAGACAATTCTGTATGTGAGTGATGTACTGTCTCACCAGTGAGCATTGTGGGGTGCACCAGTCCAGGCTCCAGGATGAGGACTGGCTGGAGGTGGGGCGTCTGCTCCTCCATCCCCAGGGGAAGGTAGACTGACTGGCCTCCCGCCACCACCCGGCCAACCTTCATAGGAGACAAGTCTCCATCACTCTGCACACAAATGGGCCATAACTTCAATTTTGTCACTATCAAACATGAGTAGTGCTTTTATGGTAATGTTCTTTTTGCCAGGTCTTTATGCAGAAACACAAGGTAAATGTCTGAAGTTGTGAAGTGCTCACCCTGGCAGTAGCAGGCAGACCCAGCGTGATGGTGGGCAGGGCAGAGGAACTCTGGATGGTGAAGTGGGATAGAGACCCATCCTGGAGCAGAAGCCTTTGAGCCTGATGGGACACAATGCAGATTCAACTACATGACGGAACAGGTGCAGGCCATGTGTGTGTGTGTGTGTGTGTGTGTGTTCACGGTTGTGCGAAAGCCTGTATATTCTGATAAGCCGAGACGAAGAGGTGGAGAGAAATTGATTAGATTACTAGATCTGGTGTTGTGGGGAAACAACCAGATGTCTGTCTCCAGTGTCGCTGTTTTAAACATGTCATTAAACACACAGCGCCGCTCACAACAACACCGCTCCAGAAACCAGGCCTTTGCTGCTCCCATCTCCATACAAAGCCTCCACAGCAGAGAACCAAAGCTCCATCTGTATCTCATGCAATTTTATACGGGTGTGTGTGTGTGTATGTGTGTGTGTGCAAGGTTAGGGCGGAAGGGTAAATACCAATCGGATAATAACCTCATGGGACAGCCCGCCAGCAGAGGGCAGTGCTCCGTTCTCATTGGGTAGACTGTCGTTAGGCGAGCTGCAGCCAGACACTGGGGTACTACTGCTGCTGGGGGACGAGTCTGAGAGACAGGAAGAGAGAGAAGTAGAGACATCTGTGTTGGTAACAGAACATCTCCCAGTCCTATCAGCCTGGCACCACAGAGGGCGTTGGCCAGCGGTGATGCAGGGGACCTACCCAGGGTATCCGGTAGCCGGTGTTTGATAGTGGCCGGGGCACTCTCCTTACGGGTCAGAGGACTCTTACGGGTGTTCAGGTGTTTCTTCAGCTTGTGTTTCACCTTCAGGTTGGGTTCAGAAGCTGGTCAGAAACACGGAGTTTAGCGTTAGTATGGACCCAATGTCCCTGAATACTATCTGAACCCACAGAAAGACTGAGCACAAAGTTGAATCCAGGAAACTGACATCAAGATGAATAACTGTAATATACAACCCTTATATATATATATATATATATATATATATATATATATATATATATTTTTATTTATTTTTTCAACAGTTTAGTTCTGTTGATGTACATACTGTCATAGTATACATTTTGATTTACAGTAGGCTTTGGACCGGTTTTACAGACATTTTGAAGCCAAGACCCCATTCCAAACATTATGGAAAATGAGTGCAATGCTAATTAATGGTGTACCAAAAGGTTGTTATAATGAGTGTTTTGTCAGTCAGTTATCTGGGCTGTGTGTTTGTATAGATAGGAACCACACCTCAACTGACAGCTGAGCAGCGCTGGAACCAGAACCTTACGTAACACCCTGATTTCAGAGAGCAGCTTCAAAGCTTATGGCCCTAAGGCACGAGTTGACAACTAGCTATCGGATTTGCATGGCCATTAGTGTGTCTTACCAGCTCTGCGTAGGGGGGTCTCATCTGAGCCGTCAGTGGAGATCTGTGGCGGGGGGGATACCAGAGGCTGGGCTGGTCCACTGGGGTCTGGAGCCAGTTCTCTACAGGAACACAGCACAGTCGCAATGAATTACACACTGAAATCAAGGTGAAATGACTGAGCCCATTCTGGAACCTGACAGAATAAAGGCCCCGCTAGGTGCGAAGAGCCATCACCTGTAGCCCACAGGCGGACCACTGAGAGGGTTGGAGCTGGTCCTCTCAGCCTGCTGTTTCTGCTTCTTCAGAATGACCTCCTGGAGCTTCTGCTTGACCAGGGAACTGGCCACAGCACCTGTCGATCAATGCAGACACAGACCATGAAATCAGTCAGTGAAGAGGAACACATCAAAATGTTTTGAACAACACATGATTGTTTGGACGGATGGGCTAAACATAACCTCTGTGGTAGACATTCTTTATTCTCTCTCTCCAAGATTAGAAGAGCACTCTCTGCTATGAACGTAACTCTGGTTCAGAAAGGTTGCTCCTAGAATAACTGGTCATGTTCAGAGTATTGAGTGTTCATCTGATAGATCATGACGACATAGTGTGTGTTTGCTGGTATTAGGGTGTGTGTCTGTGTGCATGTCTGTGTGTGTCTGTGTGTCTCTGTGTGTGGGTATGTGTGTGTGGGTGTGTGCAGGGCAACAGAAACAGTGGGCTGTGTGTTAGGAGGAAGCAACACGTAATGTCTACTTCAGCAGCCCTCCCAGCAGGCCCGTCTCAGCCACAACACACAGAAACCAGCATCTCTGGGAGGCTCTGAGAAGAGCCACAATGGCCCATTGACAATCACTCACAGAGAACACGGTTTAGAAACCAAAGGTTAGGGGTCAAAACAACAGCACTCTAGAGATCATTCTCTCCTTTCTGGCCCTTGTCTGGTGGAGCATTGAGGAGGAGAGGGTGCATTGGGGACGAGAGAGGAGAGCAGAGGAGGAGAGGGGTTAAAACAACAGCACTCTAGAGCTCATCCTCTCCTTTCTGGCCCTTCCCTCCTTCTCCCCTCCTCTGCTCTCCTCTCTCATCCCGAATGGCCCCTCTCCTCCTCTGCTCTCCTCTCTCATCCCAAATGCCCCCTCTCCTCCTCTGCTCTCCTCTCTTGTCCCCAATGCCACCTCTCCTCCTCAATGCTCTACCAGACACAGTGTCTGACAAATGCTCAGACCTGACAGATGTATTTATGGACATAGAAAGAAATAGCACAACATGACTAAGAGGTTTGCTGTAATCTTTTGTATAGGTGTTCTTTATTTTGACTCCTGTTGGGAATAGGTGGAGGGAAGTACCTTCCAAATAGGTGGAGACATACAGAATGTACTGATAACCCTAACCCTAACCCTTCAATCAACCTGATGTGATCTCTGCAGC
>JACXGI010004053.1:0-20866 GCA_016801175.1 Esox masquinongy
ACACACACACACACACACACACACACACACACACACACACACACACACACACACACTAAACCACTAATCACAGGCATTTCAACAATATTGTATTAGGAGGCCACAGAGACACACAAAAAAAATTGAATTAAATAAAAACGTTTCCTAATATGGGTGATTGTTAAAGGGACAATCGATGGGTTCAAAAAATAAATGAGAGCAGTTTAAAAGCGAATAAAAAAAATAATTGAGCCACATTTATGTCACAAAAGAAACACTCAGTGTTGTTGCATGGATTCAGGCCATTTATTGCAATATTGATTATTTTCCAGGTGATTTTTGTCCACCGATTCAGTCACACAAACAGAGAAACAACAGACAGCCATACAGACAGACACACTTAGAAAGAGCATTGCACACTGACAGCGACGGACTGATTGGCAGACTGACAACAGACCAATAGACAGACAGTCAGAGACAGCGAGAAATGGACAGATATTCAGAGACAGACAGAGATAGACAGATATTCAGAGACACACAGATGTAGACTGATAGTCAGAGATAGACTGATAGGCAGGGATAGCCTAACAGGCAGAGAGAGACTGATAGCTAGAGATACTCAGAGCACCACTGCAATTTAGACAACAGTAATCTGCTAAGTGGTTGGGGAGTATCAAGGTATTACAGCTTGTTTAGATGACTCTAATGATATGGTGCTAGATGGCGCTTTAACATTGCAGCGAGTCGGCTCATTCACTGACAGTCGAAAAGGGAAACAAATTAGGAAATTCACTCCCTGGTCAGGGTTATTTCAGTTCACTTTAAGTCCTGTAAATCCAGGAAGTGATTTGAAATCAAATGAATCCTCAGAAAACAGTGGGCAAAAATTCATTATGAACTACTCTGAATCTCCAAACTGGGGATTAACACTCACAGATGCCAGAGTTGATTGCTGCCGAGTGTATCACATTTTAAACCAAGGAAAATTCCGGAGAGAAATCTGAGACTCACACTGGCTGATTATTGAGCAACTAGGCTTGTGAACAAAGCAGGCTGTCGCTGTTTCTTTCCTACGCCTCCCACTCTTCCTCTCCATTCCTCCTCTGTTCCCCTCTTTCTCTCTTAGATTGTTTCTCTCTCCATCTCTCACTCTCTCTCCCTCTCACTTTCTCACAATCTCTCTCTCTTCCTCTTCTTCTCCTCAGTTCTCTTTCTCTCTCCCTCCTTCCCTCACTGTCAATATATTTCCCTCTTTCTCTTTTAATTCCATTTAAATTTAGAGGGCTTTATTGGAATAGGAAACAATTGTTTACATTGCCAAAGCAAGTGGGAAAAAAAAGGAAAAAAAATAAATTCAAATTCCATTTTCTCACCCCCCCACGCTATCCGCCTCTTTCTCTTCCCATCCTCTTTTCTCCTCCTAGCCCACTCTTTTTCTTTCTCGTCCTCTCCTCTGCCACCTCCTCTCCATTCTACAAGTCGTGGCGGCGAAGCCAGCCCGACATGGTTGCTACAGTAACCATCCCGGCACGCACTAGTTGACTCTGTGTAAAGATGTAATTATAGAGCGCAGACTACTCTCGGTGTCAGCATCAAGGTCTGTGCACGCGCAAGCCGAGGCGCGTGCGCGCGCACACACACACACACACACACACACACCTGTTCTCCCTTTCACGTTGCCCCCCAAATACATTCTCCCAGTAAAGACTTGGTGATCTCATGACACTTAACTCATTGCTTCAGAAGCCAAATCTAAAGCCCCTTTAAAAAGTGGCATGGCCTCTAACTTACGAACAGAAGCTGGTCCGTCGCGAACAAAACCAGTTGCTTCGGCCGACCCGCACAGACCTTTCTAACTCACCTGTAACCCAGCAACCGGCCAAACCCACACGCTTTATTCTTTCTACCTCTCCGTTCATCCTCTCTGTCGTTCTGTCCTTTTTTCTCCTGTTTTCCTGCCTTTCCTTTCATCATCCTTCAACGGATGACGCTCCCGTCCACGCTCGGTCGTCCTGCGCTTCTACACACCTGCAGCTAGTGTTCCCTGATCCGCGCCTACGGACGGACACACACTCTTGGTAACACACACCCCCACACAGATACACGCGCACACCAGGAAATAGTGACGATCACTGTGACAGGCAACTGAGACGAGAAAGGTACTAGAAAGTTTGTTCTGGGAACAGTATGCGATAAGGCATGCCTCCGGACCCTGGCCCATTGCAGGCCAACCTGACTGGGGAACATCAAGGTGTACGCAGGTTTAAGATTGACTTCTTTATCAGTACAGATGAACTAGCCTGACTGCATAACTTTCTACATTTCTGAAATGTTGATTAAAAAATAAACGGCTACTTATAATAATTAGAGTAATTAGAACAACAGAACATGGAACTGATACAAATAACGCATTTCCACAGACGTTTGGGTGTGTGTGGTTAGTGTGAGGGCGTCTGCGTGAGGTCATCCGTGTGTGTAGTCAGTGTTGGTGGTCAAACCAGGTCTGGGGTTCAGCCTTCGGGATGAATCGCAGATAAAAACATGCGAGTGTCTAAGGTTACAAGCAGCAAGAGTATGAAAGACATCTCTTGCACAATGTGAACTACAAACTGCTTCAGTTCTCTAGTTGTTTTTCAGGGAAGAAAGAGAGATTCTTTCGGAGTTTTTCATTATAGGACAAACATGAAACGCGCCACAAACCACAGACACACACACAAACAAACACACACAATAGCAGGAAAACGCATAGGCATTAGGTACTCGCAGACAGACAGACACACAGATTGACCAGGGGTAGCCAGGGAGAGGGTAAGGAAAATGTTGCCATGGTAACCCGAAACTTCCTTCCCTCCCAGTTCATCTAAATACAGCGTAGAACTCTTCATTTCTCTATCTCTCCCTCTCTCCCTCTCTGACAGGGAGTGGGCGTGCGGGCAGGCAGCTGCAGTGAGAACAGAGAGAGGCACACTATCAACTCTTATTAGATCAACTGCTCTCCTTTCAGCGCTGCTATGAGACATAAAGAGACGCACACACACACACACGTGCGGTCCCTAACAAAGCACTTTAAATAAAACACCTGCTAGTTCAGACTGCGTGCAGAATACAACACGCACACACGCACACTTAACTCAAGTCTCCTGTGAGACCTCACCAGAGGCACTTCAAAAGCACAAAACACACTTTTCTCCTTTCTCCGACAATGGGTGGGGGGGGTCACAGGAGAGAGAAGCAGAGGCGTGCTTCGTCAGCACAATTTCCCCAGCAGAAAAATGAGAATCATATCTCTGAATCTTTCATTATTTCAGCTAAATGAAACTAATGTGCTGTTGTCGGGAGATAAGCAAGTGGCGAGTTCAGATGAGGAGATGATTAAGCCCAAACAGCGGACACGTTGTGACCTGTTTGTCTGTTTCTTGAACACTCTGGTTTTCGAGGTCTTCTGCTATTATAACAGGAGCGTTCTCTTCCTCGCACAGGTTCGCGGACACATAGCTACTCACAAACAAACACTCACTAACACGTGCATTCACCATAACAGCCTGGACACGCTTGAAGGGGGAGGAGTTGAAGTTGGACAGAGAGGATGACCTGTGTGTGTGTGTGTGTTTGTGTGTCTGTGTGTCTGTGTGTGTGTGTGTTAGAGCTCCATCCTGCCTCAGCAGACAGGAAGCCTGGGTCTTTCCCTCTGGCCTCCACCCTCATCCTCCACCCTCAGCCTATTTATACCACTCTCCCAACCCACCTTCTAGCTACACACACACAATACACACACACACACACACACACACACACACACAAACACACACACAAACACACACACACACAGACAACACAGCGCACATTCCCATTGCTCTCGTGTCTGCATCACATCCACTTCATCCCCTCTCTTTCTCCCTCACGTATTCTCTCTCTCCACACTCTCACTTCTCTCTCACCCACACTCTCTCCTTGACATGGAAGGTGTATTCATGTCTTCTTTTCTCCCCTCAGTTCTTCACCTTTTTGGAATGTGCGGAATATTGGAGATAGAACGGGAGGTGGAGGGCATGCGTAGGATGAGGAGGAGACGTGAGGATATTTCACCATTCACCCAAAATGCAATTGTAGGCTTAGGGATTAGGTTTAGTGTAAAAGCTCAAATCGGGGCGAGGGTTAGAATTAGGGGTAGCGTAAGGTTTCGCCAACTCTGTTCTGAGGCGACCCAGGCAGGTTCAAAAGATCAACTCATCATCAAGCTTTGATTCTTTGAAGCAAGTCCCTTCTCTCCTATTCCCTCAGCCTGTCATTCTAATAGAAGTGCAGCAACTATGGCAAGGGTAGAGAAACCGGGGCATTGTAGGCAATTTCTGACTGACACATGTAAAGCCATGTAGACTCTGTACTTAAAGCTGGAGGGCATAGCAACATGAACATCACTTGTCATCCATTAGAATCAGAAAAAAATTCGCAAAGGTATTGACACTTTCTCTTGTACGGGACTCCCCTGAGTGAAGTTGACTTTAAGCCATGTAATCATTTATACATTTATTTTGATCTTCCTCTGTTTTACGTGTTATACATTATGAAACAGTTGTATTAAAGTCTGATTATCCATTGCATGAATATAAGGGTGAGACATCCAATCAAGGGTTCTGCACCAAACAGAATTACTCTGACATACCAGAACCTCTCAGATGTTTCCTTCTGGTATGGATGACTTAAAGAACACAAGGATATTAGATTCCACAATCTTACATTTTCGTCATTTAATAAAAATTCTTATCAATAGTGACTGACAGGGGGAGTTAGGGATGACTGTGTTGCTCAAGGAAACAATGACAGATGTTTAACCAAATGCTCTAACCAATAGACTGCCACACATTCATCAATTAAAATACATTATGTAAAAAAAATATATATAAATGTGCATCTCATACACCTTAAATAACAATCATTGTAAATGTTTTGTCAAAATGACAATATTGTGTGTTTCTTTTAATAAGATATGGCTATAGCTAAGAAGACAAAGGATGAACAGGAGTTTGTCACAGGGTAAAGAGTAAAAATATCTTTAAATAGCGGTCCCCACAATAATAACAAAACTTAAAGTGTGTGTGTGTGTTTGTGTGTGCATGCTGGTGGGTCAAGCTGTCCTTTGCTTCGCTCTACAATTGTCCGACTATCCTTCTCCTTAAGGCTGACTGCTGTCACATACAACACATGGCTTACAGCAGAACCTAGACCTGCTAGAGCGTTACCTCCAGACCTGGACCTATTAGAGTGGTACCACCAGACCTGGACCTATTAGAGTGGTACCTCCAGACCTGGACCTATTAGAGGGGTACCTCCAGACCTGGACCTATTAGAGTGGTACCTCCAGACCTGGACCTATTAGAGTGGTACCTCCAGACCTGGACCTATTAGAGTGGTCCCTCCAGACCTGGACTTAGAGGGGTACCACTAGAACTGGAACTACTACGGTAGTACTACCAGACCTGGACCTGGCAATAAACACCCAAACCACCAAAACTAGGATTTTTCCACATCTCCGGGAATTAAAAGAGCACTGCAACTGTTACAATGACCCTGTTTTAATATATATGTTGGAATTTCACTCATTCCGACATGTACTGGAGGTATATCTGCACTTAGGGCAAAAATGAATGTGAGCGCATGACTCAGTGGAGGACAGAGCTAGCATTTCAAATAGGCTAAATTCCCTGAGAGAACATTTGATAAGAGTTAGTGCATGTCCCTAACCAAAAATGTAATCCTAACCCCTTCACTAAACCTAACGATTACCCTACCTGTTTTAAACCTAAATTGAGTTACTTCAGAGTTGGTATGTAAACTCCGCCCTTTCCATTGCATCAACCAATCACAATCACTTCAGCCTTCAGGGCAGATTTGCCTCATTAATACAATTCCAAAAAGCAAGCTATACACCCAAATGAAGCAGCAAATTAACTGAAAAACAATCCTGCAAGCCATTTTACACCATTAAAAACACACTCAAGTTGAAATACTTATTAAATTATGGCTAAAATGCATTGAATATGTTAAGCAAACCTTTAATTGCACTTTTAGGTGTTGGGTCTGCTCGCAAAACAACATTGGGACCATAAACCAATCTGGTTCTGTAAAATTCTCCTACATGTCCAGAGAGAAACTACAAACAATGCATGCAGGGCTATTTTAGGCTGAAATCCTCTTGTAATTAAAATAAACAAAAAGAGCAATTTAGTTTTTGAAAGATCTAATATGTAACCCCCAATCATATCATTACCAAACCCGGCAATACCAAGAGTTGAGCAAAGATAAGAGACCCTTCACCCAACTAGTCCTGGGGCTGAGTAATACAAGGAAGCTTCAGGACAAAATACATCCAACCAATCAGAATTAACCAAACAAAAAAAGTCCAAACAAAACTACAAAATCACATCGCCCACTGGGAAACGGAAATACGTTTTACAATAAACCATGGCAAACTACACAAAGACAAAAACCTTGACAAAGTCTAGGCTATGTGAGCACAGAGAGGTAGACACAGGAAAACCTGTCTCCCTGTAGAGGAAAGGCTAGTGCAATCACTGTACCACAGCAGAACCTGAGTCAGAGCTGCACTTCCTGACAAAATGTCAGAAGTATTAGACAGAAACCTCTCTGATATAGGCTGCCCTATTCCTCAGGGAAGGACGCAGGGACCTGAGTATTGTCAGCACACTGGGTTCTGCTGTATGCCATGGCATATCTTATGCCATTCTTATTTTTATTATAAACTGCACATTTTTATTATGATTTTTTTAGTCTACAGCTTTTCCTTTATTATTTAAATCAGGTTATATTGTAAATTCATACTTTGATTTCCAAAATAGGCGTTTGCAATATATACATTGTGACAGCATGTTAATAAAGCAAAATGAACTGAAAGAAAGAGAGGAATGAAACATAGGGAGAAATACAGAGGAATAGCGGGAGATAGAGAGAGAAAATATAGGGACAAAATAAAGCGGAATCGAGGGACAGAGAGATAAAAGGAGAAATACAGGGTCCGTGGGTGGTTTGGATCTGTACCCCAACCTCCACTCAGAATCAAAGCGCTTGGAGGCTCAAGCTCTTCTTTTCAGTCCTCCTTATTTCCGTTCGGCCTCTTTTATGCTATGGAGGAAAACAAGCTGCACATTCTGCTGAGAATCTTACCCAGCAACTCCCAGGCTACTCATAAAGGTGACAGGACCAGGAACAGCTTTCACAGCAACTCCCTCTCTCTCTCTATCAACCAATCACATTACTTTCAGCTTCAGGAGAGACGTACCTCGAGCACATGTGTAAATAAAAATTCCAACAATAATGAAGGCCATTCTGCGCTATTAAAAACACATTAAAGTTGAAATACCTTTATAAATATGGCTAATATATTTTACCTAATATTGAGTGTGTCAGTGAACCATTTGAACTAGACCACTAGGGTGGGGTCCACTTGCAAAACAAGATTGAGACCACCAACTCCAATATCTCTCTCTCTCTCTTTCTTCCATCTTTCGTTTTGTGTGCGACTGCCAGAAATCTGGGAGTGAATATCAAGCCAGAGAGGATCATCTAAACCTCTTTTTTTGCCTCTAAATTCTTTTCTCATTTCCTCTGTTGGATTTGACACCTTAATAACTACCCAGTGTACCACGTTATTCAGGGAGAGGTATCTGAAACGCGGAATGTAATTGACCTTTAACCTGGCTCAGAATAGACTGACAAGCACAATGACTGAACTGTCATATCAAAATATAATATAATCACCATTTAACACCATTTCAATCAGTCACCTGCAGTTTAAAGTGAATCCGTTGTTTTATTTCTGTTATAAAGCACTGACCTGGGTAGAAATTAGGTTGTTCTTAACAATGCTGTAACAGGATACAAGATAGATCATATTCATATTGAAACAGGGTTAAATAAAGGTTCTAATAAGTTTGGAGTTAAGATGCAATAATGATGGAAATGATTCCAACAGGGTTACATACGGATTAAGTTGTAATAATGTTGGATCAGAGTTAGATCATGTTCAGTTGTAACAATGTTGGAACAGGGTTACACAGAGGTTAGTATTGTTGCCGCTGAAGGGTGTTGTCTCCGGGCTTCTATCTCACTCTCATATCCTCATTGCCTAATAGAATTAATCATTTACTAAATCAGGCTCTTCTACCCTGAGCAATCACTGCACGCTGGAACAGAGCAGGCAAACACGAATAAGGAGGGATGTTCTATAAGAACTTCAAAGAACTGTTCTGTTCCATCACTGTGTGTGTTCTATTCTGTCAATGTGTGTGTGTGTGTGCGTGTGTGTGTGTGTATGCGTTTGGTTTTACTGTCATGGTGGTAACCATAAAATCCCAGAAGGAAAGTAAAACAAAGAATATTTAACCTTATGGCAAGACATAACGCTTCCTATTAGGAAAATTGATATTTTCAGCTTGAGGGTTAGGTTTCAGAAAAAACATACAATCAGTGTTGGGGTCAGAATTAAAGTCACAGTTAGCGTCAGATTTAGGGTTAGTTTTGGGTAAGAGTTGGGATTAGGGTAAGTATGATTGTAAAATGAGAGTGATGTTTTTATTCACAAGGATAGTAAAACATAAGTGTGTGTGTGTGTGTGTGTGCGTGTGCATGTTTGCGTGTGGGCTTTTGTATAAGAACAGCGTTTGTTTTTGTGTGTGTTCGTGTGTGGGTTTGCACTCAGCCCAAATTCACAGGGTGAAGCCCACATGTATCAGGACTTCAGCAAGTCTTACTCCATATGACATTGAAGTGTGTGTGTGTGTGTGTGTGTGTGTATGTGTGTGTGTGTGTGTGCATGTGTGTACAGTCGTGGCTGAAAATGTTGGCACCTTTGCATCTTCTTCAAATAACTCACAAGTTTCTCTAAAAATAAGGAGAAAATTATCAATGTATTTGGTCTCCACAATTCATCATATCACTGTCAATATTACAGAACATTTGTTTTTGATTAAAGCGAATATGTCCTGTGACATATTATATGAAAATGGCATGGACAAATTTAATAATGAACACCTAGACTCAATATTGGGCCAAAAAGTCTGCAATCCGGCACATTTTACAGGCATGGATAAGCTTCCTGCACCTCAGTTTGACCCACTGTTCTACTGAAAACTGCTCCAGTTTTGCCAGATTTTAAAGGATTGAAGACTGCTGTTTCCAGATATCTCTGCAGGTTTTCAATGAGACTTAGATCTGACCCATTCCTGTAAGCTCTTTGAAGAGTGTTTTGGAGTACTGTCTTGCTGGAAGACCCATCACCTAGCTTTCTGACACTGGGTTTGACAGTGATCTCCAAAATCCCTTGGTATTCTCCTGATATCATGATGCCATGTAAACATTCAAGGCAGCAAAGAAACCCTAAGACATCATTGAAACTCCTCCATGTTTGACTTTGGGGAAGTTGTTATTTTCTTTGAAGGCATCATTTTGTTTTCTGTAGATATAGCATATGGAGATGGTGTGATTTAGCAAAGAACTCTAATTTGGTCTCATCTGCCCACATCAGATTGTTCCAGAAGAGTTGTGGCATGTTCAGGTGTTTTGAGAAATTGCAGGCAGGCTGTCTTACATCGCTCTATTGGCAGAGGATCTCCTTCCATACAACTCCCTTTCACTGAGTTCTCCTACCATACAACTCCCTTTTCCTGAGTTCTCCTACCATACAACTCCCTTTCCCTGAGTTCTCCTACCATACAACTCCCTTTCCCTGAGTTCTTCTACCATACAACTCCCTTTCCCTGAGTTCTCCTACCATACAACTCCCTTTTCCTGAGTTCTCCTACCATACAACTCCCTTTTCCTGAGTTCTCCTACCATACAACTCCCTTTCCCTGAGTCAAGGTGATTTCTCCACCATACTCCACTTTCTCTACCAACATTTTCTGCGCACTTCCATCAAGTTTTCTCTTCAAATTTGTCGTCAAGGCATGTTAGCTACAGTGGCAAGGGCCTTAAAGTTATTGATAACATTAAACACAGCGGAAAGAGGAACATCCAGGTCTCTGGGGATGGACTAGCAGCCTTGAGATTGTCCATGCTTGGCTACAAACTTGTTTCCAACCTCCTCAGAAAATTCTCTGGTTTTCTTCCTTTTCTCCATGCTCATTGTGGCTCACACCCTGACACGAAACAGGAGAATGAGTCCTTTTCTCTCTTCAAACCGGTTTTACTTCCATTCAAAAGCAATGAATAGTCACCTACTTGAAATGTCATTATTTGTAACTACTTCTTGAAGGTGACAATAATATTTTCTGGGGAATTTTAGGATTTCTTTGTTGAAAAAGCTATTATTTTGTAAATTATTCACACTTTCTGGCTTTTTTGCACTGCCTACCAAAGAAATACATACGTGGATATCAAAATACTTCTGAATTTCTGTGTGTGTATGTGTGGCAGGTGGGATTACAGAACACTGCTCATCCCTCAGTACTCAGAGAGATGACTCTCCATTCAGAGCTATTACCACGCTCACACACGCACACACACAAGATCTGCTCATACAAAAGCCATGATACATTAGCACGTGACGCACTATAAAAAGACCAGCATTAATCCATGAAACATGAATGTGCAGTGTATGACTGACTGCGTATGTGTGTATTCAGCAGGGCCACCTGGGCCTGGCATCAGTAGACCATTAATAACCAATCAGTGAGGATGGAAGAGGTACGTGCCAAGTCATCTGCTCTCTCTTCTCTGCTACTCTCTTCTGCTCTCTGTCTCTCTTTCTGTCACCATCTCTCTCTCTGTCTCTCCTCCTGCCCTCTCTCTCAGCCCTCTCCAGAAAGACCTGTCTCAGTGATTGAGTCACTCTCAGCTCAGTGTGGTGGCGTCTAAGGGTGTCTTAACACTCCACCCCTGCCAGGTGGACAAAACAGTAGAAAGAGAGAGAGGGAGGAGAAGGAGGGAGGGAGAAAAAAGAGAGAGAGGAGAGAGAAAGAGCAAGCAACAGGGAGGAGAGAGACAGAGGGGGAAGGAGAGAAAAGGGAGGAGTGACATGCTGCCCCAACCAGCATGTCACAAAAAAAGAAAGGGGGATTTTTTTGTTGTTTAGGAAAAGGGTTTTGACAGAAAGCCAGAAGCTATAACAGACAGGCACACAACAGGCCTGGTCGTGTCCAGCCACCGACACTGGGGCCTAGTGAATCCTGCTGAAGCATGGGTTTGTAGTTGGGTGCAGAGCCCAGCCGGGTAGCCTTTCCCTCAGCCTGGTCTGCAGGCCTGCTGCTGGTCGGTCGGGTGGTGAGAGCGGGTGGGGGGCAGGAGGACCCAGACATCAGGAAAAGCCTCTTACAGCCAGACAGACGCCTAATGAGGAAAGACTGACTCCATCCAATCCCCTTAATGCTTCCTCACACTGCATTATGGGAGAAAAACACCAGCCGCCAGCCCCAACTCCGGCCCTGTACTACCCTGGAAGAGGCCAGGAGATGGAGAGATGCCTTTTAAAAGAGTAATCTCTAGCCCTAAAAAAAAAAAACTAATTCCTCATATTGCCACACAGATTAACTTGGATAGTTACCTTTGCACGTATCAACAGATAATGTGTGTGCACGAGTGTGCACCCAGGGGTATATTTGATGTTAGCAGGATTTAAGGGCAGACACGGGTGCATTTGAGGTAAGGGAGTACAGGAGGGAGTGCCACGCTGATAATATCACGGTGTGCACTCTCGCGTATCTGCGCTAACCTGTGTCTGCGCGTCTGCGTACACATTCCTGGGTCAACACCAGAGAACCCTGCACGGCACAAACACGCACCGCTCCAATGACTCTGACGCAATCACAGGTCGCCTAGACCTCCAGAACATGCTACCTCTTGCCTGATTTGGAAACACACAAATCCCGAAATGAAGGGATGGAAAGAAAGAGAAAAAAAAGACAGAAAGAAAGAGAGAAGCAGGGAGGGGGAGAAGGGGGATGACTGAAACAGCCCTGACAGGAACAGACAGTCATAAGCCCTTTCTCCCCCTCCACTAGCCAGTTAATGTGCTCTGTGTTATAATTATGTATTCATCTGTATAATGCCATGGTGTCAGCAACACGACACGCAGTGTCTGCTGAGCATTAATAAGTTAAAGAGGAAACAGAGGGGAATGGACTTCCTCCCTGCTGTATAGCCCCAAGCTCACAGCAGAGAGAAAGAGAGTTGAGCGGAAGGGGTAGAGGAGCGGGATGGGGAAAGAGGGAGAAAGAGGGAGGGAGACAGAGATTGAGATATGTTTTATTGGTCAGAGTCAGCGTTGAATAATGACAGCTTTCTTTCTTGTACTTCCTTTGGACATCCTCCACTGCGCCCTGGCTCTTCCCAAGGACATCCAATTACTACTAGCAGACAGTTCACTTCATAGAGACTGCAAAGTAAGACATTTGTCCAGGTCATCGAGACATTGATTCATGACTGGATGGCCCAGACCCGAAGAAAATCTGCAACACACACTCTATACTCAGAGCCAGAGGTCGATGCTTACTTGAGGGTTATAGTGTTGAAAAATTCTAAAAGTGCACTCCGGTCCCACGATCATCCATCTGAAATGTATTTTCAGCTGAAAAGTTCCACCCTGCAAGATGTTAGTTAAGAAGACAAACCGATTTTAGCCTAGCAGTTCCCCTTGACAAACGACCTGCTGCATTGCTGAACCTAATTTTGATCAGTATTGTGATTGGTGGTGACATGCCCCCAGACAAGGTGAGGTCACTTTAAGACAAGATAAGATCTCTCCTTTAGAGAAAGGAGAATTGCTTAGCAATTTCAATGAGCTGATCATGTCACTAGAATATACCTTTAACACTGCTATTTTTCAACCATATTCTAAACCATAGCCCTAACCATAAACACACACAATAATCTCAGGTAATTATACACGTTTGTCCATTGCCATTCAAACAGCTACCTGACACCATGATCATGTTGTTAATAGGATTAGGGTAATGGATTAGGGTTAGTAGATCACTCTCTGGGATCCCTCCACAGTTTGACTGGAACAGAAAGGCATGACAATGCATGTTCGCCGGTTTGCTTTGGCAGAATGAGAAGGAGAAAACGTAGCACATGAACGAATGTACATTTGGGACACTGATTGACTGTTCAAAAATGCATGAGTCTCTTTCTAAGACAAAGGCCCAGGGTGAGCACTCTACTCTCACTGTGATAACTGGCCAACCCCTTTATAGGTTCATTTTTGAAGTTGGAGTAATGGGTGCCTTTATATGTAGTCGACCTGGTTTATTTTTGGCGACAAGACCTTATCCAATACTGGACCTTAAAGGGAGAGTTCAGGATTTCTGCAACAAATGGTCTTTTATTTATGATGTCCTTTTTATGTTTAATTGTGGATACCATTTTGATGATAGCATCCAGAATCAAGGAAATTATAGGTTGTTTCGCAAACCAATGTTAGCTGTTTCCAAAGACTTTCAGCCATTGCTATTTATTTAACTGTGCAGACTTTGGATAGCAAATTCAACGAAGAGACATATAACTGGTATCCACAATTCAATCTCATTCTTTACAAGTAGATACTAATCCTTATTGAAAAAATCTAATACTCTCCCTTTAATACCAATAAATGGTAACTGGGCCAAAAAGATATGGGCAGGATTTGGAACGGAACAATTTTGCTGTCAAGCTCTATCTGCTCTGGTCAGTTCAATGCTTGTCCCTTCCTCCAGTTACTGCAGGCAGGTGTCCAGTTGCCTGACTAATCAAACTGAATTCTTCCGCTGCTCTATCATTCGCTAGACACTTCAGTCTGATAATCTGTCCATTGAGGTTGTTTGTTGTGACATCAAAATGACAGGTGTTAGTCATCAGTGACTGAATGGTCTCTAACCCACATGTGTTTGGTCGTTGGCCCAGGACATCGGTTTCCTGGACCAATCAGATGGTCAAGAACACTTTTTGTCCTTCTAGAAATTGTCTGGGAGGTTCATAGACCAAGACTTATTGCCGAGAAGACATGTAAAGTAAGTTGGGGGGTGTAGCGTTTGGCCAGTGTTTGGGTAGCCAGGCAAGCTCTACACGGAAAAATTATTCAGATCTAAGGAGTTGATATCATTCTATCTTCCTCTATTTCTCTCTGGGTTTTTCATCTGCTTGTCATTCTGTTCTGTTGGTGTCCTGGTTGGAGAGACAGTCTCTAATTGGGAGGTAAAGTAAAAATTTAGTATCCCACATGAGAGGGAAAGGCTTTGAACATTCTCCTCTGGGTGGGAAAGCTACTCCACGTACAATACTGTAGACACAGACACACAAACACACACAAACTTACTTGCTAACACACATTTACTTCCAGCATTACACACTGAATACATTTTTGGAGTTTCTTTGGTGGGTAAATTAGGGTCAGAATTGGCGAGACTCAGTTGAAAAATACAGAAGAGTGCACGAAAGGGTTAACTGTTCAGTGTTTCCTCCAAAGCAATATGACACAATTGTCTATTCACTCACACACACAGATGCAGACGAAAACACTGCGCTGGGTATCTGAGGGCTGTTTATTTGTGTGCAGCAGACAGAGACATCTGAGAATAGATGAAAGGACAGAGAGCTTTCAGGGAACAGTCCTGCAACAAGATCGCACAAAACGACCTATCACAAATACAGTAAGAAAGAGATGTTTCAATGATGGAGCAGTCGTATTTGGCTAAAACTACACGGCTGACATAAAAATAAATACAATTACCAATTAGTACAACATACTATAAGATAGATGAGATGACTAATGATCAAAATAATTGAATATAAACATTCGAAATGTTACAAGCACTTGAGGGTGTCTAATGTTTTTTGGCTGCTGCCATGTTTTCTTATCTGTGAAGACTAACGATAGAAGTGACAATATAGGTGTCAAGATGGATCACTCTGAGTGACTACCAGTCATTAACATTTTCACGTCTTCCAGACAGATTTGTTAATCATCTTGTGTTTTACAGGTCTCACAGACGTAACAACTCCCAGGCTTGCATTGGAATGTAAATAAATAGCCATTCACTGAAAGAGCGGAACATAATAGTACAACCTTCAAAACATCATTTTACAGTACATTGGTCATGTGGCCATTACTAAGTATGCAATAATCTCAACTGTCATTACCATTAAGAAAACATCTGAATCTTTTATGAATATCTTATAACCGCACAAACCATAGACAGATAGCTCTATTTTTGTATTGATACGCATAAAGTGACATGTGTGCCTTGCCATTCTTTTCGTAAGACAATCACGTCACCCTTGACAGTTACTCCTATCCATTCAGTGTCAATTTGCCTGGCTAGGAAGTTCACTATAAATGGCAATGTCTTTTAGCAACACAATTAGCATGCAAGCGCAACGTTTCTGGGTAACCATGTGTAAAACGTTGAGTGGCGTCATCATCAAATCCTGGAACAGTGAAAAAATAATGACATCACATGCATTAGGAACTAACTTGCAGGTGATAATGTTAAATAGATCTTCTAAAGACAAAACTGAATAGATTTGCACCTACACCTAAATCAAATTACTTTACCATTTATCCTCCTCCATCCAGAATTAAACATGTTTAGGCTTTCATTCCGCCAAATTAAGGGATAACGGGGTGGTGGGTTAAGGAACATTCCTTCAAGCCACTGCCCACAAAAGTACTATTTTTTTTAGCAAGGTTTATTTTTATTTTATCCTAATTAGGACTCAGTGGGCACACAACCAAGAATACATACAGTTGTGCTCATAAGTTTGCATACCCTGGCAGAAACTGTGAAATTATGGCATTGATTTTGAAAATATGACTGATCATTTTATTTAAGGATAGTGATCATATGAAGCCATTTATTATCACATAGTAGTTTGGCTCCTTTTGAAATCATAATGATAACAGAAATCACCCAAATGGCCCAGAGCAAAAGTTCACATACCCTTGAATGTTTGGCATTTTTACAGACACACAAGGTGACACACACAGGTGAAAATGGCAATTAAAGGTTAATTTCCCACACCAGTGGCTTTTTAATTTGCAATTAGTGTCTGTGTATAAAAAGTCAATGAGTTTGTTAGCTCTCACGTGGATACAGTGAGCAGACTAGATACTGAGTCATGAGGAGCAGAAAAGAACTGTCAAAAGACCTGCGTAACAAGGTAATGGAACTTTATAAAGTTGGAAAAGAATATAAAAAGATATCCAAAGCCTTGCAAATGCCAGTCAGTACTGTTCAATCACTCATTAAGAAGTGGAAAATTCGGGGATCTCTTGATACCAAACCAAGGTCAGGTAGAAAGAAAGATTTCAGCCAAAACTGCCAGAAGAATTGTTCAGGATACAAAGAAAAACCCACAGGTAACCTCAGGAGAAATACAGACTGCTCTGGATAAAGACGGTGTGGTTGTTTCAAGGAGCACAATATGACGATACTTGAACAAAAATGAGCTGCATGGTTGAGTTACCAGAAAGAAGCCATTACTGCGCCAATGCCACAAAAAAGCCTGGTTACAATATGACCGACAACACCTTGACACGCCTCACAGATCTGGCACACTGTAATTTGGTGTGATGAGACCAAAATAGAGCTTTATGGTCACAACCATAAGCGCTATGTTTGGAGAGGGGTCAACAAGGCCTATAGTGAACAGAATACCATCCCCACTGTGAAGCATGGTGGTGGCTCATTGATGTTTTGGGTGTGTGAGCTCTAAAGGCACGGGGAAACTTGTGAAAATTGATGGCAAGATGAATGTAGCATGTTATCAGAAAATACTGTCAGACAATTTGCATTCTTCTGCACGAAAGCTGCGCATGGGACGCTCTTGGACTTTCCAGCACAACAATGACCCTAAGCACAAGGCCAAGTTGACCCTCCAGTGGTTACAGCAGAAAAAGGTAAAGGTTCTGGAGTGGCCATCAGTCTCCTGACCTTAATATAGTCGAGCCACTCTGCGGAGATCTCAAATGTGCGGTTCATGCAAGACGACCACTGACTTTGCATGACCTGGAGGCATTTTGCCAAGACGAATGGGCAGCTATACCACCTGCAAGAATTCGGAGCCTCATAGACAACTATGACAAAAGACTGCACACTGTCATTGATGCTAAAGTTATAAACTAAGGGTATACAGACTTTTGAACAGGGGTCAGTTCATTTTTTTCTTTGTTGCCATGTTTTGTTTTATGATTGTGCCATTCTGTTATAACCTACAGTTGAATATGAATCCCATAAGAAATAAGACATGTGTTTTGCCTGCTCACTCATGTTTTCTTTACAAATGGTACATATATTACCAATTCTCCAAGGGAATGCAAACTTTTGAGCACAAGTGTACATCATAAAATATTAGTGACAATAAAACATGAGTTGTCTCTTGCCCCTCCATAGAGCTGCACAACCCCCCCAACCACCTCCAGACCCAACATCCCCCTTTCACAGGTCGTGTCCCGTATAAATAGTTAAAACATCAATAGTGAATAAAGACAGGGGAAGGCAGACAACAGTAAGGACACAAGACAGGACACAGCTGAGACTATAAGGGAGGGGTACCTAAAGGTCAGACTACGACCCGGGCCTCAAGTTCCTCCAAGAAGTCTATGAAGGGTTGCCAGGCTGAATACAATTTGACAAACGATCCTCTAACAGAATATCGAATTTCCTCTAATTTGAGAGACTGCATTAACTCCTAACCCTTTCGGTAAAAGAGGGGAAGAGAGCATCCTTCCATTTAAATAGGATTAGTGTTCTGGCAAGTAGTGTGGTATAGCCCAGGCAGTTTGCTTGGATGGTGGTCAAATAGTGGTCAGATGGTGGTCACCTGGGACGATCCCGAGGATGGCACTCGAGGCGGAAGGTTCAAGAGTGCGCTGGAAAGTCCTAGACACAGCCTCAGAAATCGAATACCAGAATAAGTTTACTTTCAGACCGGACCAAAACACTGAACAACTGGATTTGTAGTGAATTCAGATTGTAGGTGGCACACAGGATGGAAATTACAGAGACCTTGGTGCTAGAGGCGGATTCCAGGGCGAGCTGCGAGGGAGCACCAGCACCACCGCCAGTGAGAAAGACAGGGCTCTAATTTCACTGGACCTGTAGAAATGCTGGAAGTTGGGCAGAGGCTTTCGTACCAGTTCACAAGGTTTCTGGGGAATGCGTATCTGGGGAATGCGTATCTGCACTGGTATCTTGTCCCAGATAAAGGAAGAAATAAAGCTGATTGCTTTTTTTGTGTAAACACTAAAACACTAAGGGCCAGTTTCGCAGACACGGATTAAGCCTAGTCAAGGACTACAAAATCTAGTTCAATAGAAAACTCCACTGAGCTTGTTTTTTTAGTCCTATACTAGGCATAATCTGTGTCTGTGAAACCGGTCCTACAATACTCCAGATATGGATTTTAGAAAGACATTTATTGTAACAGTTAACGAGGGGAAGAGACGACCGGTGAGCCAGGTCTAGTTTAGTGACCAGCAGGGACATCACTAGAAAATCATGGATAGTGGGGCTAAGCCTCGTTTTAGGGGGTCTGGGCATACTCCCCAAAACATCTTTTCATCATGAATTTTTAGAGTTACAACGGGTGTAAAATATTTCAAATTAAGGTTATTTTTGGTCAAGGTTGGCTAAAATTATACCTGTCTCATAGTTTGTGTTAGACACTGATCTAATGACTTAAATTCTATCCAATAAAGAAATTAAAGTTTACTCTGTCAACTACAGTTTATAGTAAATGAACGTCTACATATATATATTCTGTTTCTAAATGTTATTCCTCTGTATCATTTCAAAACAGATTTAGTCATAAGCCTATTCATATCGTAAAGTCATTAAAGTCATTGAAAAAAATTGATTATACATAAAAAAAATAAACATTTAATAACCTCATCTCTCATTTTCACCTAGCTAGAAAATACAACCCCCATCAACCACCATCCCCAATTATTGGCCATCTTACTATTTTGTTTAAATACATTATAATTGCTTTCTATTTGTATTTCAAATTATACATCATAGTCTTCGCTGAACTGTCTACTAGAAAGTTGTTGCTAGCTTTCTTGCCTTCCAGTAAAGAAAAAAAAAAATACTGATATTAAAAAAGTAATACTTTGATATTACATGACATCTGGTCTGTCACGCATGTCTTATTTCACAAATTACAACTTGTCTAAAACAATTTCCATACATAACATTTTTAAAATATAAAAAATATGTTTTAACCTCTATACATTTCTGTAAAAAATGGTGGTGGGCTAGCTGAAAGGGTATATTGATTAGCAAAATGTACCATTGCATTCCAGTGCATTTACATTTGAACTTGAGAGCATTTACATCTCCGACCACTAGAAACGGCTGATGATGGGGGGTGACTTATAGTAGGGAGACATTAGCTACTAGTTACAGAAGAGAGGGTGCTTCAGATGAGCGAGTTGCGTTCAAAGCATCAAACTCAACCGAACATGCTGCCAAATGAACAAGATTCTATACACTTTCTATACAATTTCTAAGATGTTTAAGATGTGATGGAACGGTTGACAAAAAAAAAAAAATCACAGAAAATATATTGATTATTTATATTACATATTATAATATTTATATTATACATCATAATACATTAAATTATATTGATTACTAAAGCCCCCCTAATTTAGATCGGGCGACGTCCCTGGTGAGCAGTGGGCTGAAATTGCTCTTGAAGAGATGGTTAAAGTCAAGCATTACAGTGGCTCAAAGATCAGGTCAATTACTTCAGACAACTTTACAGGCAAGAAAGTTTCGTGCAAACCTGTCATTCAATATAGTCACGAAAAAAGGTAAATGGAAACACTCGGAAGACCTCTGGGGTTATATTTAGCAATTAAAACAAAAACAGGTCATCTTTAAGCTGCGACTGAACATGGACAGTTTGAGTCCACCTTTTACAAGCCTACTTAAGTTAACAGTTGCCCCCGGCCTGATTTCCAAGGAATACATTTTGGGGACCAAGACAAACGTCTAATTTCAAGCAGGAATTTCCCAATACTTGTGCTGTGAGCACTCAATGTGGGGTTACACACCTTACACTCTCAATTCACTCTCACTTTTTACCTGTTTCTTTCTCATTGTCCTTCTGTTTCACACCAAACCTCAGACACACAAAACACACAGCTGAGCCTTTCATGTTGAACAGTATCCTTGTCAGGTTCCTTTGAATCACACAGATCACGGTGAGCTCGGACTTCAAACAGACACAATGTAATGAATACGATGGGAGACAGAGCGCAGGTTTCAAGCGTAGGGCACAGCAGGTGTTTATTCTGTAAAGTACCACAGGAGGAGGCCGGTAACTTGGTTAAGGACCAGGCAGAAGGTCATACACAGGGAATCCAAAAAGGTCAGGCAAAAGTACAGGAGTGTCAGTCTAGAGGCGTCATCAGAAAACAGGCTGAATATCAAAACGAGTTAAATGCAACAGTGCAGGTAAGGAATCAGAGTCTAAGGTAAACAGGCATGTAAACTAAGGTTTGAATATATAAAGTACTTAAAAAAAGGATTAATATAGTCATGTCAGAACAAACAATACTTCACAAAGAAAATAAGAACAAGGACCAAACTAAATAGGCAAGAGATGATGGGAACAGGTGGAGCAGAAAACAGGTGAACCAAATGAGGAGGTGTGGTTAAACAAAAGAACCCAGCATAGATATACAAAACCAGACGTAGACATAGAACCAAAAAACAGAAATAACAGACACTAAACAGACTAAGGAAACAACAAAAACAAAAACACAGGACCTTACACAGAAGAACCCCCACATGATTCATTAATTCACTATGACAATTACTTATCAATATCAGAGTCCAGAGAGACAGACAACTAGACAGACTAAAGATTCAATGATGTTTTTCATTAC
>JACXGI010004053.1:20966-40956 GCA_016801175.1 Esox masquinongy
ACACACACACACACACACACACACACACACACACACACACACACCACCTCACACTTAGAACGAAAGCTATAGCTTCCCATGGTCTTCAGCCAAATTCACAAGCCCAGCAGCTGCCTGTCTCAACAGGCATCTGAGTTGGCATCCGGGAGAATAACCATGCCCCACACACCCGGCGGGAGAGTACAAACAGCACGCTTTATACACACGCACGCACACAATCACACACACACACAAACGTACACACACCGCAAATCAATAGAACTAACACTCTTTACCCTCCCCCTTCAACACGACAACACACAGAAACACGTTAATATTACACGACGCAGAAAAAAAAAACTATGCGCATTCGCACACACGCTCCGGGTACTGGTCACAATGCCTGTGTGGCGAAGCTTTCTGTAGATAAATGCGCTGTGGCTCAGTCGCAGAGAAATATTGATAGTAAACCACATGAAAAATGCAATACAATACATTATCTCAGAGGACCTTGCGTAGGAAATGCTCTCGCTCTCCTCCATTTGTATGCCCCGTATTGTTTCGTCAAGAGCCCAGGTGAATTTAAATGAGCATTTAAATGAACCACAACCCTCTAATCCGGTCTTCCTCCATGATTTCTAAAACTAAATTTTAATCCAAGTATCATTTTCCCCTCATTTTCTGTAGCCCTGGAGGCGTTCGTTGACTTACCTATACGAAGTCTGTTTCCTAAAAGCCAGACCCTTTAATTTCTCCTCCAACGTCTCCATCTCGGCGAGGCTACTGAATGTATCACTGGCACCAATGGTCTCTTCTTCACCGCAGCCCGACTCACTGTCTCCCCCAGATGCTTCCATCGCCGTCGGCCGGCCACTGAGGGTCCCGGGGCTGCGCTCCGCTTGGGACTGGCAGGGCTTGGCCAGGGGGTCCATGCTCATGCTACGGCCGGCACTGGACCCCCTCTCCCCGGCTTCTCCGGGAGACAGTGACGGTCTACGATGGATCTCGCTGGATGACAGTGTCCGTCCTTTATGTTCGCGTTTGTTGGAAGGGCCCAAAGCGGCGGGGGCTGTCTTCGCAGTACAGTCTCAAGCACGCGCTGGCGACGGCGACCGGCAAGAACAAGGTGATCGACTGGAAATGTCAGCACAAGCTGCGACTGCAACAACAAACGTCAGCACCAGCGCGAGAGCGGAGCAGCAGGCAGCATCAATCTCCGGCCCCGACAAGGGCATTGTGGGATACTCCTGCTCCTCCTTTCTGTTGCAGCATCATCACTGGTGAAAGTAGGACACAGGGTGACACGCGGGCGCACACACACACACGCGCATACACACACACACGCCTAGAATATGGAAACCAAATGACGTTTATGAGCGCGAATAAACACTAACACAAGAGGCAAGGTGCCCACTAACTCGTGTACCTAGAATGCCCTTCCTAAAACAGGGATCTAATGTATAGTATCAACAACTCTATTATTAAACGTCCTTAATATTATTTGCATCATTACATCCCTCTATGGAATTAAATAACGAAATCCACAATTTATTAAAGAATGGAAAGCATGTTTTTGCTTTGATAAGTCTATTTAACTACATTTAGACCTGCTTCTTGGCACAGTGCGTCAGTGAACCTTTCTGGTTTTATTTTTTTGTATTCAACCATGACCATTTCTAAACAAAAACACATTTCTAAAATATGTTTGCCTTAATACTATTTGCTTAATGTAATTTTAGGTAAAAACAAAAAACGACTGAGCAAGGTACACGCAGACTTTTCTTAGGCAGAGAGACAAACACGATACACAAGGCAGTTGTCCAGTTGAAGCGACAAGATCTAGAATCAGACCTATGATTTGTTTAAACATTTCAGTGTTGGTTAAAACGTTTGAATAAGTTGATTTGAATGGCTGGTGGGGTGGGGCTTATTTAATAGATGGACACTCGCAGTGTTTATATACTTGCAGTCTAGAACACACGTTACATCGCGGTAATGACAGTTTGAAGCAGGATAATCTTACACCGCAATTGGTGCTTTTACTACAGAAAATATTTATTTGTTTTCAGGAACAACAAAAAAGACAGAACAATCCATTAAGAAAGATCATGTGCAAGCAGTTTACTTATATATATAAACCCACCTACAAATAAGGCTGGTACAAGAACGGTAAAAACGCATAGCTGAGAGGCATTTAGAGAACGTCTACCTGAAGTATTATGCGTAATGCTACTTGTTCTGTGCAAAAAAATATTGCAACGCTACATTTTATGTACAATAAATAAGAAAGAAATTGACTCTTTGGGGACAGTGTGCGTGGGTTGACGGTAGAGTGGTAGACAAACGAAATAGACGCTCCTGGTTCTACAGAAAACCTTCCATGAATGTGACTGCATGCGTGTCCGTGAGATGCAGGCCGTGCGGAAGGGACTTCGACCCCGCAGAAACATCATCCTGGTTCATCAAATCACAAGGCCGCAATACTGTTGGCTCTCAGTCGATTGAAGTGGAGCAAATATCTCGTTCAGTTAAGGAAACAATACGTTCCCCACCCACATATCTGTCAACAATAGGGGAACAGGGTCTTCGTGATGCTGTATTATTAAATCTTGTGTGCAGACATGCAACCGCCTGTCAACAACGGAGTAAAACCGGCAACATTATTTTTTACAGACCTCACAAATGCTGGCTGACGTTTACGTTAATATTTATATTTATAAAAATAGAATTTGCTATAAAGACCTTTGGCTTTTTGATAGATAAACGTATTAAGGACAGAGTGATATTCAGAATATTTCCTATCAAAATCTACAGGAAACCCAGAATGAAGGAGAAGAGCATTTCAGACAGTAGGTCCCCACTCGATGTAAAGGAGAATATCAACATAGAAATACATAATGAATACCAAACACTCAAATATGACGGAGCGTATTGGCTGAAGCATAGGCGTCATATAATGACATAACTCTCAAGCAAATAAAAACAGTCAAATAAAAACACAAACAAATAAAAAAACAAATAAAACAGTATGAACACAAAAATAACAAAAATAATAAAACGTGGTGTACTACTGGAATAGAAACACATGATAAAATAACTGCATACGATAAAAATAATGAAATCCAAAACGATTCTATAAATACAGAGAGCCTCCTGTCTCCTGCAGAGGGAAGGTCAAAGGGGGACCCTATGACGTCTCGTTGACTGTTCTCTCCAGCGCTAAAATTTTTGTGCTGTCGTTTGTCCTCTGCTCCAGGGACCTAGGACAGGAGAAAAGAGGGTAAAGCATTGGATACTGTAGCATAACACTCTTACTGAAAGTTATGAAGCAGAACAGTTTCTACTGTTGATGTAACTGCTTGCTGTCTGTGTGTGTTTGTGTAACTAATACCTTTGGAGGTCTAATAGGAGCGGTTTCTGAGGACTTGTGTCATTGCTATTGCCGAAAGGTGGACGTGTCTCGGCACTTTGGTACTCCTCCCCTTTTTGCTGCTTTTTCTCAGAGCGCCATGCTGCCATGACGACCGTGGGCCTCTCCCATTGGTCAGGATAGTCCCCACCCAGACCAAGAAGATGTGTCTCATCCAATCCGCCCTCCTCAAAGGACAGCAGGCTCCTGGACTTCACTGTGAAGGACCATGGGTAATTGAGTATACTGTCTTCTATTGTAGAACCGAGCTGGCAAGGAAAAACTTAATAAAAAGGCAGAAACCTAAAAAAAACCTCTGATCTGTGACAAGTCTTATTCTTGATGCGTGTGCCGGTAGAAGATTATCAAAAGGTACGAGGGCATTTAGGCCTGATCAAGCCTCCAGACGTTTAAATGACCAGTAAGTGAAGTCCGATGATATTAATTACATGTCATACCTACACCAACAATAAACCTCGCTCTGTACACATCATCCAGATTGTTCAAGTGCGGACTGCCAGCTGTATTAATACCTGGCTCGTAGCCGAGGAGGCCTTGTGTGGGAGGGAGATCAGACTGGAGGAGAACCGCGATCAAAAATGGTTGCACTGCTATTCATTCAAATGGCCACAATGCTTTTTAAATCATGCTAATGATAGTCCCACTTAATGGACAATAATGACATTGGAGTGTAGACGCAGAGAGCGGGCGCGCCACTTCAGCGTGTGTGCGTGCGTGCGTCTACCTGATGCAGTGTAAGACTCCTGCATAGCCATATCTCTGGAGAGGCCCGTCTCCGTAACGGAGGAGCAGGGACCGAGGCTGGGGCAAAAGCTCCCCAGGAACACGGCGAAACACAGCACCACCACCTGGACGCAAACACACACCTCGTTAGGATGCTGGGTAATGCATTTAACCAGGAAAAGAAGAGAGAAGTGGATCACTCAACAGCCCACACCGGAGAAACATGATGTGAGCCAGCATTGCGTTTGGTAGTCTCACCATGAGGCAAGAGGAGGTCTGGGTTCCGGCGACCCTGCAGGAACGGGGTACCTTCCCCGCCACCACCGCCTGCAGAGAGTGTAACTGCTGTATTAAAGTCCTGGAAAAGTTGGGGGGGTTAGAGGGGAACGAGGAAAAAGGCAGAAGGTGAATATAGAGCAAGAGTGGTGTCTTCTTACTGTAGACACTGGGACTAAAAGCGGAGGTCTCTGCTTTCCCACACCTACAGGGGGACTGTTCGGCTCTTCGTCCTGGAACCCCAGTGGGAGAACCAGCTTCCTCTTGAAGCTTGGAAAGTCCCTGCCCATTTTCTGAAAACGTTTGCCATCCTACCCTTTTAAAGAGTATTTAAAATAACCACTTTCGTCACCTGTAGTGTAGAAATCATCATTCAGAAATGTTCCTACAAAAACAAAATGGTTGAATCTTGGAGCAAAACAATATGCACTTTTTGTCTGAGGCGAGTGTGTAAGCAAACTAGTTTGCATGTTCTGTGTAATGATGTGACTGTTGTTTAAAAGGTGTTATTCATAATTCGGTCAGTTACTGACATTATCTCTCAGACCAAAATTTGTACAATCTCCTAAACCTGTGTCAACCAACCTCACACATTTTCCCGGTACAATAAAAAATCCCATTAATTTCCCCCATAGTCAGGGCCAACGAACCAGATGTAGACCATATAAACTCAGTTTTGCTTCAAAGGACCACAAGCTGGAGAACGCCACTTTGCAACGGAGCTTACAAAAACTCTGCAGAATCGATACCCTTCGAGAACCTCCCCTGTTTTCTTAGATGAAACGGGTCTGGTGGGTACTGACACTCAAGCGGTTTGCTGAAGACAACACACGCATGCAGAGCCATGAAGCGGAAAAGCACAGAACAGCTGAGCATAATGCACTTGACTGGGCTGGCATATGGCCTTACAGACAATGTGACAGTGTGTATACATGTCTATTCATGAGGAAAACACAATAAATTCAACTCGGAGAACTGCGCTAAAATTTCACCGGGTTGGATTCAAAACGCAGGAAAGGATTAGCACAAACAGTATGCTAATTAAGTGGTTAGCAAACGTTTGTGGCCGACCAACATTTCCCTATTTATTTATTTAGCGGTAATGAACAATAACAAAGCAAACACCCCGCCCGTGTTTCAGTAAAAACCGAGGATTGGCCAGGACATGACATCAGAATTATATTTTTGACCGTCTTTAGAAGCTAAATAGCCTTTAATTACATGTACACTGGAATAAAACAAGCTGATACTTTCGGTTTTGATTTGGTACCAAAGTTGCTAGGCTCATGTTAATAATTGTCATGCGTTAATAAGTTATATTTGTATGAATATAACTGAAGATCAGCTTAAATGTGTGTAGCGGTTGGTCAAGGTGCTTTTCCATCATTCAAACAATCATTCGCTGCAATGTTCAAATTTTGTCTTGCGTGTATGTGAAGGGACGTTACATACAGCGGAATGGGCCTTAAATATTTTTGATAATATTGCATACGATAGGAGCAACATCAAGGTCTCCAGAGATGGAATTCTAGCCTTAAGATCTTCCATGCTTGGCTAATCTTGTGTCTGACCTCCTCAGACAATTATCTAGTTTTTTTTTTTACCCTCTATGCTCAATTCAGTACTCAGTGATACAGGACAGGACAATGAGTCCTTTTCTCTATTCAAACTGGGTGAATGAGTGATTTTCATACTGAAGGCAACCGTAGCTCTGGTAAAATAAGTCTTAAGTTGGTAATGATTTGAGACAAGTGTTTTCTTTTGCTTTTAAAGGCCCAACTATGGATATGAAGTTATTCTCACAGGTAAAGTAAAATAATACAAATTACATTGCTCGTTGTGCACAAATGGTCCCCTCAAATGATATAAATGAAAAAACCGCCATGACTGAGTGCCATGACGTGAAACAACAATACCAGGTCAGACAAAAAACAAAACAAAAGGAAAACAGGCGTGACAGTGTTTTTGGAAATATGGCTTGTGACACTTACATAGCCATGTACCACTAACATTACCATTCAACGTAATATGTGAGCAGTGCCGTCGCTCTGAAGACAAACTTCCATATCCATTCCTCAGCTCAACTTAATGAAAAATTTGGTTCAATCAAAATTAGAAAACGTTCAACAGTGCACCCGGTAGTTCCTCAAAACACCCAGATTGAAAACCGTTGCCCTTAAGGCTGGAGCACAATGGACGTCTCTTACTTGTTGGTACATTCCAGATTTTCAACTTTCCTGCGCAGCTCGCTGTTCTCATTGGAGCACGTCTCCACCCTGTGGACAAAAGGGAGAATTACATGGTCAGTGTCTGGACTGACGAAGTAACTGGGAGAAAACACTACCCCACCAGCCCTGTGTACATGAAAGCACCTCATCATTGTCATACAGTCATTATCTACAGCGTTCATAACAAGGCTAATTAACAACCATGGAAAAAGAAAAGCTGTTGTTATTCCTAAAGCCATTAATTTGAGCTGGAGCATCATGAAAGACTCACTTTTTCTCCAGGGCATCCATGTATTCTTTTTTCTTTCTGCGGCTCTCTTGAGCAGAGATCTGAAGGAATAGATGTCAAACGTTACCAAAAATAATGTCTCACAGATATAGAATAGTTACTTCATAGTGTAACTTGGAAGCTTCCTACGAAAGGTCTGCCACTGGTAGCAATAGAAGAGATTTTCATGTATATACAGTAAGCAACTGCAATCGTTAAGGAAGTCGGCATGTAACTCACACAACCATAGCATGGCATGTCATGTGGATAGGTCTAGGTCTCGAAACTCCTGCTAAATGTGCCCGAACAATAACCCCTATTTCAAAGTCACTGAGATCTCTTTTAGCCACGATAGCCAAAATATTTGGCAACTGGACCTGCCTAGCATATTTACACATGATCCTAAGCAGCGTGTGTGAAAGCAGCTGCTTACAATATACGTTGTACCCCTTGTTTTATCACGTGTTTCCTTTATTTTGGTAGCTAACAGTTAGCTAGCCATCAACAGGAAGCTAATTATACACACTAAAAGTGGTGTTAGACATTTCATAAAACTTAAGTCCAGGTTTCACCTTGTTCTTAATCTTCCTGCGTATCTTCTTCAGGGCTTTCTCCTCAGCCTTAGAGAGGGGCAGCTTCGTGGGAACGGGGTAACCCTCTGCAACCAGGGTTCTCCTCTCCTCCTCGGTCAGCAGGAGAGGACCAGAGCCCTGCAGCTTCTACATGGGGAGGAGGGGGAGAGGAGGTGTTAATGGAGCCCATGGAATAACGGGGCGGGCCAAGCCCAGACGGAGAGAAAGTGGAGGGTCGCACACATTCTTTTTTCCTTCTGATGTGTTTGTAAAAAAATATTTGCATTAAAAAATACATATATAGGTCAAATATCCCTTCTGTATACGTTCAATCTCATTCTAGAAATTCAAGAAAAAGGACGCAAACTGGTGAGGGGCGAAAAAGACGTGTTTTGCACGGAAAGAAGCAAAAAAAAAACCTGTGCAAAGTGGCAGAAGATCTGTTAATTTCTACAGTTTGTCACCACACCAACATTTTACTAATGACACCTACTGCTTTTACAGGAATATAATCCTAATGCCTTGTTTCCCCTTAGTTTTCGGTAGCGCTACTAAACGTTGTTAGCACTCAGACTACAAACAAATTAAGTCTTGGTACATGGTTTATCCAATTAGCCTGCTCAGTTTACCTCTATGAATCCTAGTAGACTGTGAAGCCTGTGACCTGGGCCTTTGCTCTTGGCCAACTGAAATATTCCCCTACTCTTGTCCAGCAGGTGTCTCTTTTCTATCTTACCAAGAGCAAATCAGACCTGGTGTGCGGATGACATTAGAGGATATGGTGGCACAGATTGGCAAAGGAAACGGGGAGACAACCTCCATTCACCTATCCAATCTCTCAAAGATCATCGACCGCCGTGGGGGGACGGTCTCCCCGTGCGACTTCTTTAGTCAAACGCTAATCCCGCTCGGCGCTCTTACGTGCGGTGCGGTGAGAAGAGGCGAGTTGGACAGTGATGAAGGTCCTCGCGGAGCCGCCTTGAGGCCTCCCTGGGTGGGTGCAGGGCTGACGGGGGAGGACGGGGCGGAGGGGCCCGGCGAGGCGCCAGCGTGCACCGGGCTCTGGCTGCCCTCCGAGTCGCTGCCGTGGGAGGAGGGGGGGGTGGGGGGCATCTGCAGACACTCAAGATCTGGTGATGGAAAAACACACAAACACACACACACGGGTTACACACTCACAAACACGACTGGAGATCATCGTCACTACCATTTATAGACTTGTGGATTGCCCCTGATGTCATCATCACGTGTGCAGAGAGGGCCATTGGCCAGCAGGGGTCCTCGGTGGCATAGTAACACGCTGAGAAGCATTGTGCTAGCCTTACTAGTTCATTCAAGGTCTAGTCGTGAAATACTCAAATTGTGTCTGCGTGTGTGTGTGGTGGTTGCATGTCCCTACAAACAAGGCTGGGCCGGGGTCAATTCCAAATGAAGTCGCTCAATTCAGGAACCGATCGGAATTTGAGAAAATAATTGAGAATAAAAACGTTTGGACCTAAATAGCTTCACCTTTTTCAGTTGACTGAGAAAGCACTGAAAATAGATGCCTTTTTTCGCTGGTGTATTAATGTGGGTCTCACTTTGTGGTGACAGGTTCAGGAACTGGTCCACCTCGTGAGGCTCCAATTTGATTTGAATCTCGGAAATCTCTTTCACCTAAAAAGTCAGACAGCAGAGGTCAACATTGTACACGTGCGTGTGTGCATTATCACATGTCAAGCAATAGGCGTTTGCGAGAATATCAATAATATTATCAAAAATGTAAGAAGAGCTTTTAAAATTCATCTGTCTAATTCTCTGCCTCACCTTGCCGGTCCTTCCTTGTGTGGCAGACTGTGGGCTGGCTGTGGGGCTGGGGGCTGGGGGGATGGCCAGGTCAGGGGCTTCAATGATGTGACCCTCCGGGGCCAGAGTAAGAGATAGGGTGGGCAGCAGGGTAGGAGGGTCACACAGGAGCACATCCATCTTTTCCTCCTGCTCCATGGGCCACTCCTCGCCTTCGGACTCTGATCGAGAGAAAAATATGCTAAACATCAGCATCAACACGGTGAGTTAGTTATGTATCGTTTTCGTCGCTATACGCCTTTGTCTTCTCTTGCCAGACCTTGGTTGAAAAACCATAATTAAATATTGTAATATTTTTCACATGCATTTTAAAGTGTTTTTTTTTTTTTAAAACATGTTGTTAAATATTAGAAGGTACTGTACAGGGCATGAAGGTGGCCTAGTGTTTCGGGGAATAGCTTTACACTGACTGTCCTGAGCAAGACAGTTCAGCCTAATTTCTCCTCCTCCCCCTATAACACCCCCCCCAGGTCGTTCCGATAAATAAGAATTGGTTCTTAATCAACGTGCCTAGTTAAATAAAAGTGGAATATAAAAGAAAAAGTCCTCTGAAAAGTTATTAATATTTAAAATACTAAAACGTACAATTTAAAAATACTAAAATGCATTGAAAATGCTTTAACTACAATGTTTTGACTGGTTTTCATTGAAATACTCAAAAAAAATAGTATTTCTCTCTGACTGTGTATTTGAAAAATACTCCAAATACCTCCTCTGTGTTTTGTCACAGACACCACAAGGCGCATACTCGCGACAACGCGTTACGCTGCCTACGGAGAAGACCCAAAACCCTTTCACCCGGCACTGACCTCCCCCTTCTCCGTACACCTCTCCCTCCATCTCACCTGCTTCACTCCCCTGCTCCCCAGCCAGGTGTGAGAGTGGGGACTGGGGCCGGGAGTCCCCACAGAGGGAGTACGAGTGCTCCGCCTGGATATGGGGGGGCAGCGGGGAGGAAGGGGTTAAATCCTCACCCTCATCCATGGCCTCTCCGTCCCGGCCGGACAGGAAGGGGTCGCTCAGCAGCTGGCCCAGCAAAGCATCCTGGGAAAAGTCATCCAGGAGCTCTGTGAAGTGCTGTTGGGAGGAGAGAGGGAGACAGAGCAAGATACGGATGTTGAGGATGCCGGAGACATTAGAAAACCCAGTCATCATAACACTTTGTTATAATAACATATACCATGTCTTTTTCATACCAGGTACCTCTACCCGTATTATTCAGAACCAGCAAAGAGCCTGTAATTACTGCCTATAAAGCAGTTTAATGACTTTAAGCACCCCCAGGCCAAGTAGAAAGAGCCAATCAGAGAAGCCATATAAAAACACCTCTACCCCAATGACAATACTGATGGATATCTCTCACACTGATCAGAGCAGCCATATCTTAACATCCAATCTCTGTGTGGTGAGAAGCTTTTGAGTGGGGGCTCAAAAGCAGACATCATTCGCTCTTGTTGTTTCCTTTCTTCTCTTCTTCCTTCTTTCCAACTTCCTTGTGTATTTCTTTACTTCTTCTCCCTGTACTACCATCAAAAAATTCCTCCACACACATTCCTTTCAACCTTCCTCTAACATTCCTGATGTGGCCTGAAAAAGCGCATCTCTCATCCCAGCGTCTGTCAGAGACAGGTTGAAACGGGCCCCTCCGCTTCAGCTGCTCCAGGTGATCTACCATCAGTCCCTGCCCTCTGCTTTTCAACTGCTCTAGATTTCAACCCACCTCAACCTCAGCATTTCATCCTTCGATTCCTCTCACTCTCTGTCCCTTGCATTTCAGGTTACCCACCCATGTTTACCTCTGCCGTTCAGGCTGTCCATCTCCTGACCAATTATCTCTGTGCCGAGGCATATGTGCAGGTCTAACTAGTTTCCGCTGCAAAATATGGTGTCATTCTAGAGTATATTTCCCTGAAGTATATTTCCCTGAATCTAACCAATGCTGGGATTACTATAATCATTTGACTGTTTCTGCTCTTTCTGAGAAGGTCACCCATTTTTGCCTTGGACTGATAGATTTACACTGATGCCTTACAGAGTTCTGTGCTCTGGACAAGGAATGAACTATACTCAATGTGCAATGACAACACCAGAGACAATTTTCAACATTCAGATGTAAAAAACATAGGTTTCTCAGTCATGTTAATAAACATTAGCCTGGGGAAACTGGAGACAACTGGGTTTATTGCAGGGTGCTTTCAACCAAACAGTTTATTGTCCTTATTCTACCCCAAGTTCACTGAGTTTTGTGGAAGCACTTTCACAACCTTCTTTTTGAGTCGAGTACTGTCTCTGGGCAGAATATACAGACCACAGCCAATAGGAATTTTAGCCAGATGGGGCCAGTTTAAACTGCTAGAGCAGGGAGATAGGAAACATCTGGAAAACAAGTCTTGGTGGTTGCATCAGAAGTGGGCAGAAATTGATTTGATCTATTTGAAAAAACACAAAGCAAAATTCACAGGAAAAGGTTGAAGTGCCAACTAGGAAGAGAATGAGAACATGAGTAAAAGTGACAAAGATGAAGGCGTGCAGGGAATGTAACGGAGGAGACGGAGAAACAGATAGAGGGAGGGAGGGAGCACAAGGAGAAAAGGAGAGAAGGCAAGGAGCCAGGCATGTGGGTTTAATTACTGAGTCAGATGGGGGGGAAGAGAGAGAGAGAGAGAGAGAGAGAGAGAGAGAGAGAGAGAGACAGGGGAGGGAGTGAGACTAACCAAACTGACCACTCGGCATCGGAATGTTATTTTCGCTCTTTTTCCATTGGTGACTCTTTTTCCTCATACCCAGCTGGATGAGAACTGCAGACAAACGACAGTCTGTTCAGATAAGGCCTTAAGTAAACGCCTGTAAATGCTAAATACCAATCCAATACGCAACACCCAGATCATTTTTCAACGCTGGAAGTTTCATTTTGTCTCTGTAATAGTTATTGCAGTTAATACATTTTACTATAGGCTCGGGAGAGTTTAAGATCTACACGGCTGTCGTCAGAACCACAACCGGCCACACCGTTCTCTTATCGGACCGCTCAACTGGCAAGGAAGTACTCGCCAGCTCCTACGCGCCAGAAGGAGAAGACGTTCTCAGGCCAACGGCCAGGATTGAACTTGCAGACCGCCCGACCTATCACAAGGAGTCGATAGAGCATGACGAAGCTATCCTTGTCCGACACCAACACCGGAAATGACTGATCCGGTTGGTATCTCCACATGTGAAGCCCCCAGGCTACTGTTGGTATGCCTATATAAAAACACAGTGTCCATCTCCCTAAGACTCTCCATGAGGAGTTAGGTGGGTAGGTTTTGCTAGAAGGAATTACGATCCTCTCAGGCATGTCTTTTTGTAATCCTCCATATGTGTTTAGTCTGTATGTTTATATTAACAAGCGCACACCAGCCTAATGTTAACAGTGTCTGAGTTTGCCTTCCTGCCTCTAGGATGTAGCTAGAACTATTTTCCACATCCCACCAAATCACTGACAAAGACGCCGCCCTTCACAACCCAATCGGTCGACGTTCAAGTCCCCAGCAACAGAACAGCCGGCCCACATTAACTGTCACTGAGGAACCTCTGGACCGCCTCTGTATCGATCACCGTTGCTTACCAAGGCAACCACCGACTGGCACTAACCTCCCCCCAAACCACCATCACCAGGCTTCCTAGTCACCTTGTTCTGTGTGGCAGCTGTGCTCCGGTCGTGACGGTGGCGGTGTGGTGATTATGGTGTATGGTGGAGAAACCATCAGGTGTTTTTCACTAGGAGAGGAATGAAGCACTGGTGGTCTGGAGGAGGAGAGTTAGACTCTCAGGGGGCCTACGGAACAGTCCCAGTAACCTCTCTGTCATTACCTCGGCTAGTTAGAGACGTGAAGGTGAGGTGGGGGTTAACGTGTGTGTGTGCGCGCGCCTAAGGGGGTAGGAGTTGTTGGAGTGGATAAGGCATAGTCAGGCAGGGGAATGTGAGTTCACCGGGTTGAGATGGACTCCCTCTGAGGTAGCGCTGCTGAGGCAGAATGCCTCTTTGTCTGCAGGGACTGGCACTGAAGGAGCTGGGTCGTGGGGGTTCTGCATGGGAGAGGTGATGTAGGCTGGGCTTCAGGCTGTAACCTGACTCACTGGATCCTATAACAGCTGCTAGATGGATGGTTTTGAACGCATTAGATGAAGTAGTGCCTGAGAGATGGTACTGTGGAAGTCGAGGGCCCGTGTCACAAAGGTGCCCTGAGATGCGCCTTCAAGGCACTGCTATCTCACGGGCTGATGTCGAAACAATGACGCCCAGGTTTGAGAAACTCTGGCCATTCTTTGCTATCATCAATGCAAATATCAAACATGCAAGCACACTTGAGAAAAAAAGAACCATAACCCTAACCTTAACCCTAAAATAGGCAGCTAATATGCAGTTTCCCTAGGCAGCTAGGGATTTGATCTGGCAACCGCTTAGCTTCCAGTTAGACGCCATAACCGCTAGGCTAACTGCTACCTCCTGATGACCAATCAGTAAAGCAGCTTATACTTGTAATATTTGATAGTTGGATTTGATTGGCTGAATCAGAAAGACAGGGCAGAGTTGCTTTAACCGGGGCAGAGTTGCCTGAACATCAGCCGGAGCATGTTGGGGCACCTTTGTCCTTTCTATAAGTTGAGAAAGTGTGTGAAAGAATTTTGGTGGTGGTCTGTAATGCCTGACCCCCTGGGGTGTGTGTGTCCTCCGTGAGTTTAGGCAAAGACACAAAGTCATCTTAACTTGGGGGAAGGGTGGAAGCGGAACTGATGACGCAATAACTTCTACAAAACTTAAACCAGATGTTATACCGGAATTGCTCACACAGACACAAACACACACACGCAGGGGCAAGGGTCAACTCCCTTCTGTGTAGAAGGCTGTACTTTGCCCGGGACTCTTCCTTGTTTACGGAGTCACTGATATTGAGACCAACAAACACACAAAGAACTTTTACATTTTAATACTGCTGGGAACACCAAACTTTATACCCATTCAAATCCCTATTTTTGCAAATCCCTAAAACCCAAAATGTAACTACAAACCTAAAACCTAACCCCACTTGTAAGTTATACCTGAAACATGGAAGAAAATAGCATAGACCTCATTGAAATAGACAAAATGTCCCTAGAAGGCAACATTTTCCTTGTTTTACTGTTCATCGCGGGATTTACGGTACCAAACAAAAAAGTAAAACCCCAGACACGCAAAAACAGGCCAAACTTGTATATGCTTTGGATGCCTTTAATGTGTAGCCTAGTCGTGTAGCAAGTCATGATATCATAGCCGGCACGTCCCTTGTATCTACCAGTGTCCCTCTACAAGACATTATCAACCTAAAACCATCCGGAGCCTTGTTCACAGTGTGGTGGTTGGCTGGCCCGCTGGCTGGCTGTCACGGCTGTTATCCACAGCTGGAATAGCAATACATTCCACGGCCGGAGCTCCAGCTATGTCTGCTGGTTATCAGGGCCTGACCGCGGGACAGAGGGTCTGACACAGGGCTCAGGGTGGGAGCATCGGTGGGCTTTCAGAGTTGAGGTCTGTTATGGGGCAAGGTGGTCAAGGATGAAAGGACCGACGAGAGACTGGGTCGAACGATGACTTTCTAGTGTCCGACCCTTTGGTCCTGATTTGAATTAACGGGATCAAAGAAGAAGAAGAGTTTTGGAAACAGAATACTCTGGTTCATGCAGTATCCCTTTGCAGGTTAGTCTTTTAGAGCTTCTGATCAGTAACTGGAAGGTTGCTTGATTGAATCTCTGAGCCAGCAAAGTTGAACGAAAACTATTATTCTATTCCCGAAAAAGGCAGTTAATTGAATTTGATCACAGATTGTTGGTAAAAAAGTTAATGCTTTCTCATTCATACTTACCGGGGTAGAACTGGGCTAAAAACGTGATCCAAGTTATCCCCTCTGGACAGCGAGAAGGGTCAGAATGATTGTTGAGATCTTCTGATTGGATAGGATTAGGTCGGGGAGGGGCTTGTTGGACTACACCAGGTAGCTAGAAGTAGTCTTGGATGTGATGGTGCATTAACTCTCCACACGTTCTTTCAAATGTTAATAACAAATGGTAATCGTGTGAACTGACAATGGAAAACTACTATACGACAAAGGACATGGCTTGTTTACATCACAGTGACAACCTATGGCCCATTCAGGTCACAAAGTACTGAACTATGTGAAAGTGTGTTTCTGATGTGGTTGGGGTATGGGGGGAGATGGGTTTAAAAAAAGGAACTATCCCGGATATATCTATATTTTGATATTTCTTTGTAAATTACCATTTGTAAATTTGTTTACATTAAATCTGAGATTACATTTTTTTAGATCCACCATTTATTAATGACTGACCATTTCGCCCACTGGTGGAAACATCGTTAGGGTCAAAGTTCGGAGAGTGACTCACAATGTTAACAAATACATGCCTACGTGCCCTCGCACCCAAACAAAACCTACTCTGACAGAACAGAGCAACAGAATATGAGATGGAGAAAAGAGAGAAAGAAGATAAAGAGGCAGACTGATGTTGAGAAAAAAATCTCTCTCTCTCTTCCTTGCCTTTCTCTGTCTCTCTTCACTGCCCCCATGGCTTGTTACCAAGGCAACATAATTAAGTAAAAAAGCAGCCCCTTCCAGTGACATTTAACTTTTTCCAAGCTTACTCTGACTGAGTTAGCGGGCATGCAGTCCCTCTGACACACCGATGCCCTTTAGCTGCTAATCAAACATTCTCAGTGTGGGTGCAATGAGTTGGTTCAAACTGGGTCAAGACCCCCTTAAGGCACAAGAGCTTAGGAGACTGCTGAGGGGAAAAAATAGTTTATACAGTTGTTCTCAATGATCTTGCTAAGTTAATCCACTAGGAAAACGATGTCAATGTGAAAAAATGCAGGGAACGAGAGAAATAAGGTGAAGAAGCTGAGAGTACGGGGCAGGAGCAGGCACGTTTTCCCTGACAATCCCTTCCCCCAGGCGTGGCTACAAAGGAAGAGGTGGTGTGTGGGGGGGGGGGTGAAAGACAGATAAAACGGACGTAAGAGATGGAGACGACCGATGAGATGGAGTTGCACATGTATGCAACAGGTCCCAGGTGATGACAACTTTGAAAACAAAAAACAAGAGCCAGCTTCCATCCTAAAATATTGAAAAATGCTTACAGATTCTTCCCGAGTGGAGGTGGGAAAGATAAAAGAAAGGCAAATCCCGAAGAGCCGGGCTCTACGAGTCAACTGATCGTCTTGTGGAACTATGATTACCAGGCCAAACGATATCCTTACTCGTTCCAGGTCGGTTACTGTAGATTTTTCTGCACTGTCATTTAGGGTTGAGACGCTACACGCCCTTCTAAAAGAAACGTAGCCAACACCCAGAACACACACACACCGCCAGAGTTAACCGCTAACCGGGGCCTCGAGCAAGGGGAATAAATGGTGAGTGTAATTTTAGCTGCGCTGTAGAACATGGATGCCTGGTGGATTGAAAGCAGTGACCCCCCTCAAACACACAGCAACACACACCATGATTACAATCTTCCAGTTACTATATCTGGCTTCAGTACAAGCTAAAAGGCCTATTGGTCGAAGTCTTCACAGTAGTAGGAGAAGAAACAGAGTGAGTTCCCAAAGTAGACGTGGTTGAAGAGATGCCATCATGAAACCCTGATAAAGACAGTGTTCTGGCAAAAACATTATTTCAAATAAATTTGCTTGATTTTTCCTTCCAGAGAGCAGCCATTGCCATGGTTACTTTACAGTTAAAAAAATGAAAAGAAAAATTAGGTGTCATCTTTCTAATCAGTTATTGTAAAAGGATGGAGTGTTGACCATAGATTCTATTGTCTGAAGACTTTGGGCCCCATTTCACACAGGGCTTCGAGTAAAACTAAACCAGAATATCCTTTACAGTACCTTGACCTGAACGTCTGACACAATAGCCACAATGGAATTTCATGATATCTATTTATCAGAAATTGAGACATTCTTTATTGCTGATCTCAAAGCAGCAAGGAAAGCTCTGGCATGTAAACACATTCATAGAGGCATGGCTGTAACAGAGACGTACAAATACCACACAACAAAGCTTATTGGGAATGTTTCACACACACATTTCACTATACATGTGAGGACATTTCTGAGACCACAAAGTACTCCCCTTAAAAGTCCTACTGTCCCTAACCCATAACAGTCCCCAACCCCATAATATACACTTACCCCTAAACTTAATCAGTAAACCTTAATGTCTAACCTTAACCCTAACCATAAATCACTATATAAACCTAACCCCAAGCCCTAGCCTAAAATATATCATATTATTAATTTTATTACAAGAAAGAACTGGCAAAATGTCCTCACTTCTCCTGATTTCCCATGGATTATAACACTCGTGAGGACTTCTGATTGAAATAAGTATAGCACTACACATAAACCTCCACTGGCAGAAAAGTATCCTGTCTTAAAAGGAGCGCTTATTGAATAGAGCCAGTGAGTAAATGGATAAATGTGCTCTTGTATGCCCTTGTACCTGTTTTCGTGCGTTCACGTATGTGTGCCGCGCGTGTCCCAGGTGACCATTTCTCCGAACAAACAGAACGCTCCGATTACATCACACAAGACAGCCCTTTCAGCCTGAGGTGGTGGGTCTGTTCTGAGGGCCACACAGGATAAGGCAGCCATGCCCCTCCAGAGAACAGGCATCACTCTGTCACACGCTTGGACAGTGTATGCTTTATTTGACTAGCTGTGTGTGTGCACATTGGGCCTGACATAATTCAACAAAACAGAAGTTCTTAACATTTCTGCTCATGTTTTTCTTAACAATTACCCCCCCAAACTATTACTATAAGTTTCATTTCAGTAGAAATTTATTCTCAAATTAAATAAACCATATTACTAAACACATCCTGTCTATCTTCACATGTTGCTAGCATTGGCTACCAAACAACAGAAAATGCCTTCGGTAAGAAGTCGGTACGGTCAGTGTTTATCATCCCACCACTAGAGTTTTTAGGTTGCCTTAGTGTGCGTTCTCCCAGTCCCGGCCCACCTGGGCATGTCTTACTTGTGCCCTGACAGAGAGATAAATAGATGGGTGTTCTACTTTCTCTCTGAGACAATATTTGCATGGCACCACATGGGAGGTTTCTGTAACCTGGGGTGTGACAACCGGCATGTCAGGGTCATCCTGCTCCCTCTACACGACAACTCCCGTCACTCTGACAGGTGAATACCAGTTCATCCACTGTATAGAACTCATTGTTACATCTGAAGTGCCGGTATGAGATAGGATAGAGGTTTAAATCATGTGTAAAACACATGCCCTTTCCTTTCTCTATAGCTCTCTCTCTTCCTACCTCTGTACATATGGACGGAAAAAGAGAGGCGTGCCTGACTGGGGGCGGACATGATGGTTTTGGGCACACGGGCGGTCTACTATGGGCAAGAACACGTTAATCAGCTTCACATTGCTAATCACTACTATGGTCTCAATGACTGTAGTTATAAGCTTATTCATCAAAGACATCTTACCTCTGTCTGCAACTCCGCCGCTGAGGTAAACTAAACTACGCTCGTGCCAGCGTTGCAATTCTATGGTCTGTACGATGGCTGGGTCTGCCCCTGGGCAGATATAGGGCCATTGACAACCCAACTTTTGATGTCATTACCAAACATTTGTTGTGCCAGCAGTTTTAAAATACCTTTGGCCTGACCCTAGTCCTAATCCTCCCTATTACATGTAGATTTGTGCTGATAAAATGATGGTGATGCTGTGCTAAGTATGCATGCCTAGCGTCTTTATTACTATTAAGTTGTAAATGTGGGGAATGTAAATTCCACAGCAGGACAAATGGTCCGTCTGAAGGACAGCTATCTGTGGTGAAATGACACTGATAGGAATGGCATGGCAACGCTGTTGCTCTGCTGGTGTGAAGCAGAGACGCCTTGAATTCAGTTTAAAAGGCTAGTTGCGTTGTCAAGTTTAAGGGATATTTTGGGAATATTTTTACGTTGAAAAGGGAATGTGTTGACAACTAAGATTGACACAAAATGACTTTTAAGTAACTGAAATGTCTGGAGAATTGTTAGGAGCTATTGAAATAGTTCTAAGATAGTGGAAGATATAACTGGGAAGGCTAATTTACTCACTCCTTTTGCAAAGCGAATATTTAGTGGGGACTTTAATACGGTTCTAGTCAACACCAAACACTCATATCATCCTAGAGCACACGACACCAGTAATAATTCATCTGCAATCTCTTTTAATTAATGAGATTCAAATGAACATAATGGGTTAACATGCATTGAAAAAACAGTCACTTAGACCTCAAACTTTAGATAATGTAGGCCTGCGTAACGCATTCGCAGCAGAGGGCAGTTTACAAATAGAACGAGGCCGGGATACAAATCAACAGCGAACCACTTCAGATTGAGCCGACATATGTTTACTGTGAATGCGATATTTTCCAACGCGGGAACTATGTTTTTAAATGTACATTGCCAACAAATTGTTAGGGCATTGAATTCCAGCCTTACTAAATATAATGACATTAAATGAGTCATTCTTTTTCTAAGACGCTGAACATCTAGAGTTGATTCAACCCTGGGTGGTTCGTGCCCAGTGGGAGGGCGAGTGGACCAGGCAAATGTTCTCTCCTCATTGAT
>JACXGI010004053.1:41056-57116 GCA_016801175.1 Esox masquinongy
GGGGGGGGGGGGGGGCAGAGAGGACTCGAACAAAGACACTCCTGTCTTCCCGTGTCACCTGAGAAAATCAACCTTTCCTTCGAACGCACACGGGCTGACATTCACCATTCACACAGGCCATACACTGCCCTCGCAAGGTCTGCAGAAGGGGTTTCTCGCTGTGTCCCATGGAGCACTGGCGTTACAGAGGCCACACGGTTTGAGGCCAAAATAGTGAAATGACTGTTTTGGAGCAGTACTAAAACAAAAAGTTAGAGTACATGGTGACAAATATAGAAATAAGTAGTTGTGTCAGTGTGGTTTTTAGTTTCAATTCCTATAGAATTCCAAGAGAAATTAATGTAGTCTGACACCAAGCCTAGGCGACAGTATAAAAGTCCCAGACCAGTGTAATGTCTGGTTCCCATCCTCTCAGCCAGCTGGATCCAACAACCCCCCAACCTCTCACACACATGGCCCGTAGCTCCCCCTAGAAGGTCTGATGCAGGACGCACATCTTTCATTACATAATGCAGAAACCCATGAAGCATCTATTTCAAAGGCTAGCACTGGAATCTGGAGCGGTGCCTGTGTTCCTCCATTCTGAATAATGTGATAGCAAAAAAACGAGGCTTGAACTTTGTGGAAGAAATGCACATTTGAATGTAGACTAGGGTTAAAGTTCTCTTAACATCCTTTGTCTATGTGTGCATTGTAGCATGAGACTCGGCTGTGTTACATGACTGACTGCACTCAATATCACCATTGTATTGTAGGGAAAGCTAAATGGGTTATTAACTCGAGGACACCCCAAACATTTAACTGATCGATCGGTCCATATACCTATCGTAGGCCTACTCCTGGGGTGGCTGATGAGCAATCAATAGGCTACTACAGTAATGTCGCACTGCAAAATAGCGTTTACTCATTTGAAAAAAATCGATGGACTAATGCCATATTATGACTACCGGCCCAGTAAAACCTTGAGAGCCTTGGTATGATTCTCAACAATAATTAAGGGGTGACTACAATAATGGCAGTGCAGTAAAGGTGCGTAAGCGTGTATAATTAAGCAACGTATAACTTACTGTGCTGTATAAGATATTCTCGTTTTCTCCAGGCTCTGAAAGCTCGCTGAGATTCCGATCCCAGTGTAAAAAAGACTCGGTACTGTCCAATATTTCCATCCTTAGCCACGCGACCGTTCTGATTCAGTGTGTCGCTAGATGAAAATCAAGTATCCCTCGAGTATGATACTTTGTTGCAATGTAAGGCAGCAAATCCACTCCTTCAAACACTTTCCAGTGATGTGAACTGCAGAATGTTTACACCCTCTACACTCCGTCAACGCAAAGTTATTTCAACTTCAGGGAAGAAACGTAGTTAATGTACACCGCAGTAATTAGAAGTTGCGCCGTAACGAAGCACCACGTTATCCCCAAATGACAATAACAAAGGGGGAGACTTATTGAAAAGACCGTGGTTAGGTATTTTTTTATTTCGTTCGCGAAGAAATCTACGGACTTTTTCTCTTTTTCCTTGATCCAGTTTGCTACTCAAGGCTAGACTAGACCAGACAAGGAGGAATGTGTGGAGGCGGGGACAGGGGCGGGACGGGAACAGCGACATCTAATGAGATATAAACCACCGCTCCGTCCCAGTACGGTGCATCACGGTTAAGGTTTATACAATGCAATGCATATACATTTAGCACAACTAAGGAGTGTTAACATGAAACAGTAAATCTACCCAGACTACAACTTCCACAGACAAAATCCCGCCCCCGTAAATCTGCGTCAGACCAATAAAGTTAGTACTTATTTTCAAAGACTGATTCCTAAATGTCTGTGACTGAACGAGTCTGCGACCAATCCAATGTTTTTTAGGTTCTTGGATTGACAAGACAATAAGCCAATGAAATAAAATGTACGTACGTTTTGTAACAAATCAGAAAAAGACAAGAATTATTTTCTCTTAACATCGCCTCCCTGGAGTGCAAACCAAGCAACCAGGTACCATCAAGAAAAACAGTGCTTTAAAGACAAACACTATTCTACTGCAATAACTTTCTCTGCAACTCAAGTGGTCTGACAACGAGCAGCTCGAATGTCATTCAGCAATGAAACTCCCGTCACTCACATGCACATTTAAATCAAGAGAAATGCAAACGTTTTGCAAAAAGTATATTCTACATAATACATACCATTACAAACATGGCACAGTAATAATTGAGTTGAGAATAGAAACATATCAGGGGAACAAAATCACTTACAATGGTAATGAAACTGAAAATAAACAGTTACAAGTTTCAAATCATCTTTGAAATAGAACAGAAAGACATGTTTAGAAGAACAGGTGGTCCAACATTCAATACTAAACACATTCAAGTATTCATAGTTTTAGGTGCAGGCAAAGCCACAATACTTGGTAACTTGGATGAGGCAGATTAAAGTGAGTCACACAACATGACTCATTCTCACTTATTGGTGACTTGGATTCTCGGGAGAAAAAAAATAAAAACTTAAAAACCAGACTATTTTGGTTCTGCTTTGAACCTCAGATCCTTCCATAATACTCCACCAAGAGTTGCGCAAAAGGACTTAAACTACAAAGAGATATTAACATAAGAAAAAAGTTGCAGGATGAGATATATACAATTGATGCAATGTTTAGGCCTATTCAGAAGCACTCCAGCCAACTTCCGTCAATGAAGACAATACCCCGTCTTATGCCTCCTTTAGATAGCTGGCTCACAGCTCCTTACAGTCAGTTAGTACAGACAATATAGTAGTTATACCAAAATAACGTCTTTTAGCTGATGGGCACGACTTCCTCATTGGTCCCTCCCTCGAAGGTTGTCGCTCAAGAAGATAATGTTGTCTGTAATGAGAAAATGATAACGGCTGTGAAAATATGAACCGTTTTCCTGTGAAGAGCGTGAAAGGTGCACTGGTCTTCTCTCACCTGCAATGATGGTGGTTGCCTGGCGTCTGACGTTGTTCTTGTCTACGTACTCCCCATAATCCAACTTTCCCTCCACTAGAACCCTCGAGCTAGATCAGGGCACATAAACACAAGGAACACGTTACTGCCGTAATACGTTCAGCACATTTTGACACAAGTGACGGATCATTTTGTATCTCCTGCAAAGATTGTCGTAGAAAGTTTAGGCTCATCACAGTCCATTTATTAAAAAAAACACTGCAAAAGGGTGACATTTTCATATATGTTACCGTCTGATAATTACTGATTAAAGTTCAAATCTAGTCAGAACCTTTTAAAATCAGCAGGTTTCCATAGGCAGGAGTTATGGCTTTCAATGGTGACATCATCCTGTAAATGAGTTAAAAATGCATTCTAATACTTCTGGCCACTAGTTGCAAAAGTGGCACTGTCGAGCCAAAATGGGCACCCAAACTGTTCTACTAATATACATCATGTACATGACGATATCGACCCCATGTTATCAAAGTCACTTGTTTTCTAACTTGGAATGTCATGGCTAACTGGGGTATGATAGTGATTCTACTTATATATGGAATATACATGTATAAAACCTCTAAATCTGATGCCATGGTTCTCAGCAGGAAACCGATGGAGTGCCTCCTGCAGGTAGGGAATGAGGCGTTACCCCAAGTAAAGGAGTTCAAGTATCTCGGGGTCTTGTTGGCGAGTGAGGGGACAATGGAGCAGGAGATTGGCTGGAGAATCGGAGCAGCGGGGGCGGTATTGCATTCGCTTTACCGCACCGTTGTGACGAAAGGAGAGCTGAGCCGGAAGGCAAAGCTCTCGATATACCGGTCAATTTTCGTTCCTACCCTCACCTATGGTCATGAAGGTTGGGTCATGACCGAAAGAACTAGATCGAGTACAAGCGGCTGAAATGGGTTTTCTCAGAAGGGTGGCTGGCGTCTCCCTTAGAGATAGGGTGAGAAGCTCAGTCATCCGTGAGGAACTCGGAGTAGAGCCGCTGCTCCTCTGCATCGAAAGGAGCCAGTTGAGGTGGTTCGGGCATCTGGTAAAGATGCCCCCAGGACGTCTCCCTAGGGAGGTGTTCCAGGCATGTCCAGCTTGGAGGAGACCTCGGGGTAGGCCCAGGACTAGGTGGAGAGATTATATTTCAACACTGGCCCGGGAACGCCTCGGGATCCCCCAGTCAGAGCTGGCAAATGTGGCTCGGGAAAGGGAAGTTTGGGGTCCCCTGTTGGAGCTGCTGCCCCTGCGACCTGATACCGGATAAGCGGATGAAGATGAGATGATGAGACATGTATAAAACATTACAAATCAAGCCAAAAATGGGAAGTTAAGAAAGATGGTTTGCTATTTGCAGGAGTCTCAGACAGCATTTTTAACAGAACAATTACAAAAAGAGTTCAAAACCTCTTAATAACAGCTAGTTCTTACTTTCAGATTCCATACCCAAACAGTTGTAGCAAAAGTCTTGGTTGATAAAACAGTTTTTAGCTTAGAAAAAAATATTTCTGGGACAGGAAATGTGGCCCTGGGTGGTTGAATTTGAAATAATTTTTTTTGTGCATATTCCAACTTCCTCACAAAGAGGGGTCACAACCAGGAACAAGCCATTACTGATAGCAATGCTGAAACAATAAGTCAAATGCTCAATGGCGCAGAATATTTCTCTCACCTTGTCAGCTAGGAGATATAAATTTACCACCTTCCAGATAGAAGCCCAACTCTAACCACTTGGCTCCATCCCCTTTTAGTCTATAGTAATAGCAATACATTAAAGTTGGGTGCACTGAAACCTTGAAATGATTTGACTTTAATAAAAAAAAAATGCCTATACTAGGCCTTAAACAGGCACACAGCACCCAGAGCAATACAAATCAAGCCTGAGAAATCAACAACCTAGGTAGCGACACAGAACTGTGCACATACCCTTTCTTCACATATTGGTAGGCCACATCTCTTAGGCCAGGCTTAAAAATGGACACGCGATGCCACGTTGTCTTCTGGCTGACATCTGCAGGGGAGTTCTCCACCTCCCCGGAACGCCACATCTCATTGGTTGCCATTGAGAAGATGGTGACCGGGTTCCGTCCCTCCACCTGTCTCATGACCGGATCCTGCCCCACTCGTCCAAGCAGCTGGACGCGGTTAATTGCTGGGTGTTAAAGCAACAGGGGAAGACATCAAGGAGCACAACAGGTATTAGCCGGTCTGGGTTTGCTTTCAATAGGTGAGAAACATTAGGAAAAAGTCTTGTAAGGACTCACATCTCTCTAGGATAAGGCTGGTGTCTGTAGATTGGTGTCTAACCAGCTGTCTGAAGAGCTGCATAGAATAGGCCAGACACAGAACGGTACAGTCAGGTAAGGAGTCACAAGTAGCAAATTAAAGAAAACAAGATGGAAGTTGTTCTCGGTTTACCTGCGAAGTCGGAATTCTGAACATCTTTCTGTGCACTGGACAGACGTTTACTGTTTGAAAGACCAGAAAGATGAAATAACTACATACATTAATATTTTGACTGTCTTCAGTTTGCTAGGCAATCGTAGCTACATTTTGGACAGTCAATCTGTTTCAAATAACTAGTAAACATGAAAAACCAACTGCAGGGGGCGATTGAAAGATCGTTGGGTTAGTATCCACGAACATAGTGATTTGTTGACCTGCCCTTGAGCAAGGAACGTAACCAGAATGGCCGTCAATTGGCTTATCCCTTTCCATAATGTTATGTACCGGGACAAATACATCGGTCCCTGTTGTATTTGTCCCGGTACAGTAAGAGGGTACAGTAATGACTGACAAGACTAGCAGCTACTGTACCGCTTTAAGTCTCCCGCTATTGCAAGTTGTTTTGCTAGCCAGCTAATAAGGCTGAGAAAAATAAATTTCTCCTATAGAGTATAACAGCCTTGTTAGCTTGGTAAACAAAAACGCCTTTGCAATCACTACACACGTACGTCTAAATGCGTAAAGCAATTTCAAACTTACATGCTGCACAAATTTCTTTAGTAACCTCACGATGCCTCCGGTCCGTCGGTAAAATAAATCCGGCCTTGACTAAGATAAAAATGAAAGTTCCGCCTGTGTTGATTGGATTAAATCACATGGCATTGAATGCTGTTTGGGTGTGGGTGTGTGTGTGCGTAACATGTCCAATACCTTTTTTATTCGTTTATTTTATGGGGGTTATAGTATAGCTATAGTATTCATTTTATCTCCAAATATTAGGATTGGCTCTTGACAAGCTAGACGAAATACACACATGAAACAGCTAGATAATGTTTTTATTTTATTTAAAAAGAAGTTTCATAAAACATTTGTTTACAATCATCTGCACACAGAGAGAGTACACAGGCAATAATATACAATAAAACACAAATTATTAAATCTAAGAAAATATTCCACCCAAGGCTATACAAGGTAGGCTTATACTGTATATTTTACTACAGTAATAAGATGCGGCATCTGCGGACCATGCATTTCATTTCTAGTCTAGATTACATTTCTAGTCATATCCTATTAAAGTGAGATGTGCAGTAATTACTTTCATTCATTTACATTCAGACTGCCATTACACAACAGTTAACCTGAGAGCGAAGTCTTGCTAAGGAAAACGGGGGAAATGAAAAGAAAGAAAATATGAGACAGATGTCTCAAATAAAATGTCTCACCAGGAGTAAACACAAACCACCCAGTCAGCAGGGACACATATATGGCCCTCCAGGAATTACATATTACTCAGTCAGGCACACCTTCCAAGAGCCTCTAGGAAGTGTCTGGTAAATATAACCAATAACTACCAGTACCTAGATTTATTTTAAACTATCATTATTATTACAATTATTATTTTATCATACTCGCAATTGTGTATAATGTGATCTTTATACACTCAAATTCTAAAATCATGTAAAAAGTATGTGTCTGTCTACAAATCAAGGAGATTTATGGAGTGTTTGTAATCAGGACTTCTGTAGCATGAGTCCCAGTAGTTGAGAGATGAGACGAAGAGCAGGCTGGCTGATGGGATAGTGGAGGGGCAACTTCTCCTCCACACAGTGGAGCTTCACATAATACCTGCAACAGAACACAAAACAAAGATGTATGCAAAACCTTCGTCCCCGGGCTAAAAAAGCGCACTAGTGTCTTTACTGCCACCTACAGACCACAAATGGAATAAACAAGTAAGACAGCGGAACAGGAACCATCCCTTTACCTGAACTCCTCTCTGTACTCCGTCCGCAGGTGCTGGCTCAGATGGGAGTTGTATTTCAGGCAAGCCAGCAGCACCTTGCAGCGCTGGTACAACAGAGCAGCCTGGAACGGGCTCAGAGGATCCTGTGACCCTGACATGACTACTACTACCTGCCGGGCCTGGTACCCCACAAACGACAGCTGTGTACAGGGAGAGAGAAAGATAGAGGGAGATGGAGGGGAACACTGTCCATGAGACTGGCACACATGATTGAAGTACTTCACCTGTTTAAATAAGTCCAGCCATACCAAAGAGGGATGAGGCTGCAGTATTCTCAGGATCCAGCCGATGGTCAGGAAGTGCTCTTCAGATGGAGTACGGCTGGCCTGTGAATATAGAGGAATATCGGGAAACACAAAACCATTCCCATAGTTTACTGGTATTTACTGCTATCGGAATCATGTGGGAGTTTCTTTCCCATGTCTACTGTGAATGGCACTGACCTCCTGACAAAGCACCACCAGTTCAAACAGCAGAGAGCATGCAGCATCCAGGTACTCTTCTAACAGGCCCTGAAGCTCAAAAGGATAGATACAGTCACGTCAGGCTCTAACAACGACAACATTATGACAACTCTATGTCACCATTCATAACCTTACATTGATATAAAGCCTGTATGAAGAGTGAATGTGGAACCAGTAAAGCAAGAACAAACAGAATGATGGAACGGCCTTGAATCTTTTTGAAGACCTACTCTCACCTGCATGCGAGGCGGGGAGGTTTGCCTTGAGTCCTGGGAGACGTCTGGGGAGAAGCTCCTTGGTCGCTGGCTCTGGGACTGGAGCTCAGGGTCGCACACCAACGCCAGTAACAACCTTGCTGTCAGAGCACCCCTGGAGACATAAAGAAAATACACTTAAGTAGCACACTCAAGGAGTGGATGTGTCTAAAAAGATTGAATGAGAAAGAGACAAAGATACAGAAAGAGAGGGATTGAGAGAGAGACAGAGAGAAGAAGAGACCAAAAAAAAGGGTAGTGAGGCTGTGTGTACTCACTGCTTGGCCGTTAACATGTTGTGACGAGCTGGCTCAATCTCTGTCTCTCTGAACATCAAAGCCAGTGTCTGAGAGATCAAAGTACCCAATCTAATAAAACATTGAAATAGAAAAATGATGTAAGCTTTATGTTTTAGTGTGAGTGTGGAAAGAAAAAAAACTCAATTAATCTTTAGGAACCGGTATGAAGGAGATTCATTTTTATTCTCCTGACCATAAGAGGGGTCTAGTGAGACTGTCAACCAACACTGAGGATGTAGTAGCGTAGTAGTACACAAAAACATATTTAGCCCACATTTTTTTTCAATTATTTACCTTTCAACTTTTTCCTTCAATACCAATTCTTTGATGCCCAATTTGTGATGATGGGCTTGCCTCATCACAGCAAATCCTAATAGGCAGGCTCAGGAGAGTCAATCAAGCATTATATCTGTGTGTGCTTATTGATTTTCATGGGAGACCATAACAGAAGCCTTATAGACCACTGCACCACACTAAACCACAGAGAAAAGCCTTTTAAAAGAGGATTTTTCACTCATGCGCAAGATGAGATAAGCTCTACAAAATAATTTGTAGCGGCACAGTTGCAATGTGTTTTAATGTAAACACTCTGTGATGGCTCATTAATATTACATCCCTGATGTTATGTTATCAAGATCTCAAGAAGCCAAGACTCCTCCCCCATTTCTTATTTACCCTTGTTATGTTTGCACTTTCAAAAACACTCCAGAGCTCAGTGTATCACCCTGATATAAATTGTAAAATGAATGAAAAAGTGATGTAATCTGAGCAGCCCAAAAATAAAATTGAGGCTCAGGTAGGCCAAAACCTCTGTCTTAACATGCCAAGCGTGACGAGGTGAGGCATCTCTGTCCAATATCCGAGAATCTGAGAATTCCCATCACCCCTCAGTTAGAGTCGAGGGGACAGTTGGTACACGCGATCAACATTCAAGCTTCTGACTGGAAGCAGGAACACCCACTGGGACCTCACAATCATCATTTAGGAAAAAATGCTTAAAAAACCCACAGAAAACGCATTTATAATCTACTCCCAAACACAAGAGAGTAGCACACTATGAAAATGGCGGTGACAATAGTGATGTTGTATAACATAAAAGGTAAATGTACAGTCTTAAATGGGTTTTTGGCAACTATGCCTTTTATCAACTTTTTAAAATAATGGTGGATACCATTATTAACTCTCTGCAACAAGCATGAACAAAAAGTTAGTCAGAATAACTTAACGCAATAACTAGATGTCTACAGAAAAAGCAAACATGCGAACTGAAGGTCTACTCAGTCTACTAGATGTTGCAATAATGCTAGTATGCAACTTCCTTTAAGACATAACAATGATATGGACAGATTAATCTGACTCAGCTCTATATTATGAAATAGCTTTATTGCTAAAATCCCATTGACCTGCAATGAACCCTGGAACCTTGTTTTACACACACACACACACACACACACACACACACACACACACACACACACACACACACACACACACACTCACAGTAGGCTGTCGACGGTACTGGTCTCTCTGACCGCTCTGTCTCTCTGACCGCTCCGCAGGGAGTCTTCCAGACGCTGCACCAGGAACGGAAACATGTCGCTAGACTAACACACACACACAATAAAGTGTGTGTTACATATACAGAGAAGGCAGTACACAGAGTCACACACTAGGAGATCCACAGGGTCTCACCCTCCAGAAGAGTTTCCTGAGGGTGATGTTGCGGTGCGCTGCGGTACAGAGCTCCTGGAGGAGCAGATAAAGACCCTCCAAAGTGATGTCCTCCTGAAGCAGCTCAGCGCTCAGCTGGTGGTACAGGTGAGCTGTACGCTCCCAACTACACAGAAACACCAGGGAGGGAGTAAGAAGTGAGTTGGTCTTGATGAAGGAATGAGAACTACTTAATCTGACAGAGAAACACTATCTGATAGAGGGCAGTATCTGTCCATATTCATCTGTCTGGTAGTAAACCGTATTTTGCAGTACCTGATAAGGAAGAGTATTCGGCAATGCTTAATAAGGAACAATATTTCTCAATAACTGATAAGGAACAGTATTTGGCAATTCCTGAAAAGGAACAGAATTTGACAGGACCGGATAAGGAACAGTATTTGGCAATATCCGATAAGGAACAGTGTTTGGTAATCCCTGACAAGGAACAGTATTTGGTAATAACTGATAAGGTAAAGTATATTGCAGAACTTGATAAGGAACAGTATTTGGCAATACCTGATAAGGAAGAGTATTGAACAGTACCTGATAGGGGTGTGTTTTTTGGGGGATGCGTTTAGCTTGATACTGCATCTCCTTCTGTATAACGGGTCCAGCAGTAAAGTTGACCTCTACAGAGACATACAACAACATTGGACAACACACACTAACTGGCAAGAGACACATACACATGCACTTTTGTTTATTGTGAGGTTTTACTTTGTGGGGAATGCTGTTATTAAAACCAGGATTACTCGAATGCAAATCCACTTGCTCACTATAATATAACTGTTCCAGGAGCTTTGGAGATGTAGGTAGATACGAGACACGGGAGACACAGCATACAGATGAAGTTCTGCTTCTCTCTCTACCCCTTCCTCCTCCTCCCTCTCTCCATCTCTGTCTCCAACCATCCTCTCTCTCTTCAGAAGGCGAGCCAGCACTGAGCCTCTTCTCCTGGGCACCGGAGGACCCTCCGGGGGCTTCTGGATCCGGTCAGCCGGCGCTGAGGAAGAGATGGCGAGCGGGTGGGAGAGGGGGACCCGGAGGGCGAGTTCTGGTGAGGGTGAGTGGGGCAGAGGGCGCGACAGGGTCAGTCTCAGACCAAGAGTTTCTGGGTTGGGGCAGGAGGCTGAACGGGTGTTCCTCGGCATGAGCACCGCTCCTTCCTCCTCTTCTTCCTCCTCCCTGACAATTCCCAGGAACACAGAGAGATAGTTCTTTCAGGGAAATTGTTTAAAAACACACACACCTTTGTTAAACTTCTCATGATGTTGCCTGTGTGTGTTCTCAAAATACAGTTGTGCTCATAAGTTTGCATACCCTGGCAGAAAATGTGAAATTTTGGCATTGATTTTGAAAATATGACTGATCATGCAAAAAAACGGTCTTTCATTCAAGGATAGTGATCATATGAAGCCATTTATTATTACATAGTTGTTTGACTCCTTTTTAAATCATAATGATCACAGAAATTACCCAAATGGCCCTGATCAAAAGTTTACATACCATTGAATGTTTGGCCTTGTTACAGACACACAAGTTGACACACACAGGTGAAAATGGCAATTAAAGGTAGATTTCCCACACCTGTGGCTTATTAAATTGCAATTAGTGTCTGCGTATAAATAGTCAGTGAGTTTGTTAGCTCTCACGTGGATGCACTAAGCAGGCTAGATACTGAGCCATGGGGAGCAGAAAAGAATTGTCAAAAGACCTGCGTAACAAGGTAATGGAACTTTATAAAGATGGAAAAGGATATAAAAAGATATCCAAAGCCTTGCAAATGCCAGTCAGTCCTGTTCAATCACTTATTAAGAAGTGGAAAATTGGGGGATCTCTTGATACCAAGCCAAGGTCAGGTAGACCAAGAAAGATTTCTGCCAAAACTGCCAGAAGAATTGTTTGGGATACAAAGAAAAACCCACAGGTAACCTCAGGAGAAATACAGGCTGCTCTGGAAAAAGACAGTGTGATTGTTTCAAGGAGCACAATACGACAAACAAAAATGAGCTGCATGGTCGAGTTGCCAGAAAGAAGCCTTTACTGCGCCAATGCCACAAAAAAGCCTGGTTACAATATACCCGACAACACCTTGACACGCCTCACAGCTTCTGGCACACTGTAATTTGGAGTGAGAAGACCAAAATAGAGCTTTATGGTCACAACCATACCTATGTTTGGAGAGGGGTCAACAAGGCCTATAGTGAACAGAATACCATCCCCACTGTGAAGCATGGAGGTGGCTCACTGATGTTTTGCAGGTGTGTGAGCTCTAAAGACACAGGGAACCTTGTGAAAATTGATGGCAAGATGAATGCAGCATGTTATCATAAAACACTGGCAGACAATTTGCATTCTTCTGCATGAAAGCTGCCCATGGGACACTCTTGGACTTTCCAGCACGACAATGACCCTAAGCACAAGGCCAAGTTGACCCTCCAGTGGTTACAGCAGAAAAAGGTGAAGGTTCTGGAGTGGCCATCACAGTCTCCTGACCTTAATATCATCGAGCCACTCTAGGGAGATCTCAAACGTGCGGTTGTTGCAAACCGACCAAAGTCTTTGCATGACCTGGAGGCATTTTGCCAAGACGAATGGGCAGCTATACCACCTGCAAGAATTCGGGGCCTCATAGACAACTATTACAAAAGACTACACACTGTCATTGATGCTAAAGGGGGCAATACACAGTATTAAAAACTAAGGGTATGCAGACTTTTGAACAGGGGTTAGTTCATTTTTTTCTTTGTTGCCCTGTTTTGTTTTATGATTGTGCCATTCTGTTATGACCTACAGTTAAATGGGAATCCCATAAGAAATATAAGACATGTGTTTTGCCTGCTCACTCATGTTTTCTTTACAAATGGTACATATATTACCAATTCTCCAAGGGTATGCAAACTTTTCAGCACAATGGTAGATAGAAGTGTTAATACAATATCCAGTTGTGTTAGCAAAGCGATTAAATGATTTGTTAGATTGTGGTATGTTAATACGGTAGCGTTTGAATGACACAGTTAAACTGTATTCCTAAACAACCTTTAACTTTCGTAACCTACCGTGATTAGACGGTAAGCGGTCATGCTCTGTTTGCCCACCAGGGGACAGAGTAAGAAAACAGACAGGAGGACCGTTCCCTGACCAAGAGAAACAGTTAATCCTGACCTGGAATCAGCACGTCTCTCTCTTTCTCTGTGCCCTTCCTCTTTTTCTCTCTCCCTCCCTCATCTCTTTCCTTCAACTCTCCTCTAAATCCCCACTAGGAAGGAAGAGATGAAGGAGAAGGAGTAGGAGGAGGATATCTGCCCATGTGGAAATTTCCTGTCATGATCCTTAGTAGAAATCCCAATTATTAAAACAGCCTTTGTCTATATATAGTGCCTTTGTCTGAGTGAGGGCTGACATCACGCTTGGGCGAGAGCATGTGTGCTTTCTACAAAGACTTCCTTGACGTTCATTTGACACAGCTGCCATAACCTTGGACTTGCTTTAAACGGTCTCTGGGTATGGCACATTGCTTGAGAACGGCTGAGGACGGTGGCAATGTGTGGGTCGGGTTATGCTGATAGCGGGTCCTTAGCAGCTTGTTCAGCTCCTGAAGATTACCGCCATCTCACAGCGAACAGGCCATGCGGGTGTTCTAATGACCCCCTCAGGGAACAGCGTTTGACAGCGAGAGACGGACTCCGGAAGTGCAGAGTTTTGGAGAGGGAAAGACGAAGCTGAGATTCTCACAAAAGGCAGGGAGCCATTGAGCTGTTACATGCTGGTTCTCACTGGGCTCATTAAAAACACCTTGGAGCCAAGGAGCACTCACACACAAACACAGGCTCAGATGAACCCCACATTTTAATAGGTGTTTTATTGCACTGGAGATGTTTTGCACCATAGCAACGAAAGAATGACACCACCCACCACCTCTGGTTGCTAGGCTCTCAGAATTTATGTTTCTGTCTGCTTGTCTGCTCTGTGAACTACACACACACCGAGACACACACACGGAGAGAACCTGATCTGAAACTCTCTACTCTCTCCTCCGGTGCGCATTAAACAATCATGAGCCACATGAGCAATCTGAGCTCCCCACCAAGGAGCCTGCAGCAAGCAGCTTGGAGATCACGCCCGAGTCCTGCTTTCTCTTCCCACTCCGCTTAAGACTTGCCCGACCAACCGACCAACCTGGCCTCCATAACTTAGCCTACCTGCAGACCAATTAATATACCGCATTTAATATACCGCATGTCAACCTTAATTACGTCTTACCCCAAATTTCTCCCTGTCTCCCGGCCCCAGCTTCTTCAAAACCTCAGACAATATCTTTCCTCCCTCTCTTCCCTATGCTACTTCTCCCAGCAAGATGACTACATTCCCCTGCTGGGAAGCAGACCTGTTAGGATGATAAATTAGTCACACCCATCCTTGTAAAACACAGCTATTGTCCTTCAGCAAGGATATCAGAGAAAAGAGAGTGAGACAGAAGGAGAGAGGAAAATAGACATACTAGAGGGAGAGATTTTTTTTGTGTTTGTCTTTCAGTCCTGGTTGTCATAGAAAATCTAAAACAAATTACAAGACACACCATTTTGTATCCAGAGTCTCTGTTAACTGAGATTCCAGCGTCTCTCTGGCACCCTCCCCAAATGTGTAGGTTATCAGGTTCAGGGTTTTCCTCTGGGGATTGAATTCTTATTTCATAGTGACTTGATGTTCCATTGAACACTGAATTTGTAGTATCAGGGACAGCAAACTAGTGCAAAAATAACTTGACAATATTGTCAAAACCTTAAGATATATACAGTAATGTCAAAGATAATTTCACAATATGTAACTGTGATATTTATCCCTGGAACCTACTTTATAGGCACAAAAATGAAATGAATTACTTACTATTCCCCATTGAAAGACAACAAACAGCAAACTAACTAGTTCCTAAGCAACAGGTGTTACACAGAGACACAGTAGAGATGGAGGAATGTGAAACAATAACCACATACCGACTACAATATTGTGTAATTGGTCCGTACAGTACAGCAACACATTCTGTATTGGGAAACTGAATGGGAACGGATCTGAAGTCGCCCGATACCTCCCCACCTGCCCACATCAACACAAGTGGCATCTGGCACCACCCGCATGTCACTGTTACCGCTAAGAATGGTCCCAGCTATTTGTAATACCGCGTAACCAATCATGCCTGCAGCCCCACATCAACGGTCTGCGGCCTGGCCTGTGTTTGACTGACAGACGGATTGTCCCCTGTAACAGAGGAATAATAGGATAAGCCCCTCTACCAAGGGTCAACCTGGAAGTCAGAGATAAGGCTTTTTCAGAAAGGGGGACCGTAAGACTGAGGACTCAATGATGGCGAATAGCTCTGGAGAGTGTATTGTCTGTCAGATCGAATGGGAAGCAGGTCTCACCTCATTGTGACGGGAGACACGTTCCATGTGTCTCTATCTGGTTGCGAACGGGTGGACGGGAGAGCACCGCCAACACCTGAAGAAAGACAGATGTGGACAGAGGTAAGGGAGGCAGAGAGAGAGTGAAAGATGGAGAGAAATAAAGAGAAGAAGTGAAATAGAAAAAGAGATAAGAGAGTGCTGTGGGAGGGAAGTGGTGGAAAGGCTGAGAGAGAGGAACAAATAGAGATGGACAACGAAAGGCAAGAAGCATGTAGCGACATTTATGATCAGACAACTGATGTATCTAATCAGAAGCCCTAGCACTGAAGAAAAGTAGCACGGTGGTTTAAATGAAAGAGGGAGGAGAGTGAGTGAGAGAGACTGAAAAGTAGCCTGACTGAAGAAGAGTAAACTGGAAATAAAGAGGTCGGCAGAAAGAAGGTTGAGAAAGGTTATGTAGAGCAGGAATTTCCCATGTCTTTGTAAAGGACGGGTTTAAGAATGTGGCACAGTTATGTGTCAGACACAATATTGTCACGTCCCCGCCTCCGCGAGCGCGCAGCAGAGGGCGCCCGCGCCCTTGAGTCTCAGTGCACACCAAAGCACACACCTGTCACCAATCACCAAATCACACACCTGTCCCCAGTCACCTCATCAGCACGCAGATTTATACAACTCCCTGCCACTTCTCCCCTGCCAGATCAATGGTTCATGTTTACATGCCACA
>JACXGI010004054.1:0-56855 GCA_016801175.1 Esox masquinongy
GGTCAGAATTCCGGCGGACAACAGAAGTACAGGCAGGGCTCAGGCAGAATAGTCGGGAACGGGCGATCGGTCGGTGCACGGATAGGCAGGACGAGAAACTGGTGAACGCGAGATGTGGCATGTAAACATGAACCATTGATCTGGCAGGGGAGAAGTGGCAGGGAGTTGTATAAATCTGCGTGCTGATGAGGTGACTGGGAACAGGTGTGTGATTTGGTGATTGGTGACAGGTGTGTGCTTTGGTGTGCACTGAGACTCAAGGGCGCGGGCGCCCTCTGCTGCGCGCTCGCGGAGGCGGGGACGTGACAGAATGATAATTTGGCATTTGTTTGAGGGTCATTCAAGATAAGGCATTGCCTGTATTCCAAATTGCACTCGATTCTCTGTAGATGTCATTTTGACCAGCGGACTATATAGGGTAAAGTCTGTTATTTGGGACATAGTCATTAATTACTGCTTGGCATCAGCAATCATGAACTATTTCATTGTAAAGTTTTCACATTTCCATCTCTCAATTTATCCCCCTCCCTAAGCTGACGGTACATTCCACTAAGCTACTGTGATGGAAATTCCTTGAATTTCAACTGTACAATCCCATCATTTAGAGGTCAAACCTCTTTAATGGGAGAATGTTCTGCCTATCATAGATTGAAGAGAGACAGACTAACAAACACAGAAGGCGAGGAAGAAAGCTGGTGAGAGAGATGGTGAACAAAGGAAGTGAGAAAAGAATAGAGCTCTTGTCATGCAGTCTCTTAATATCCATAAACTAATAGAAATGATGTACTGACCTAAGTTCAGCATGGTCAGATCGAGACTCACATACAGAAGAAGAAGGTGAACCGTTAGCTACCTCACATTTGATAGGGTTAATTATAAAATATCCTAATTTTGATCCTGCCTCTTCCTCCTTCAGAATAGCCCTGTTAACCTGTCAATCATTCAATAGTCATAGCCCAGATGGACACAGAGCCAGGTAGCCCCCTGGATGTTTAAATCTAAAGCATCAGGTCATCATGTCCACTTCCAATGGGTAGAGGAAGCCCGGTTGCCAGGTGATGGAAACCTATGGAACGAGAAGGAGAACTTCACTTTTGCTAAAATCTGCATTGTTTAGGAGTGCAGGGTGTATTGAGTTATTGCACACGCAAACTTCAAAGGGTAGATCTTTCCTAATAGAAGCAGAAAATGCGTCAATATTGCCAAAAGAGATTTTACTAGCTAACGTTTGGCGGAGGAAAGATGCTTGGAGATATGTTTTTCAGACAACTGGCTGAGATTATGCCACGCGTGTGTAAAGTTGTCATCACAGCTACTTTGAAGAATCTAAAATATAAATGTATTTTGATGTGCTTAACAATTTTTTGGTTACTACATGATTCCATATGTGTTATTTCATAGTTTTTATGTGATTTTCAATGTGGAAAATAATAAAAATTAACAAATACCCTTCAATGAGTAGGCATGTTCAAACTTTTGAATGGTACTGTGTATATAAAAAAATTCTGTGATGCACATCAAAACCCTAATAGATAAATACAAAAATATATATCAGAGCAGTAAAAGATTCATTGGGAGAGGTTCTTGTCAGGTCCTGTCTATAGGGATGCCCCTAGCCATGTCTATGTTGGTCTAGAGGTGATACAGTAGTCAGGGCCTGACAGCAGGGATTCCTCTAGGCATCTCTGTGTTTTGGCTTTGTTTGTCCTCAATTAGAGGCAGCTGCCCTGCGTTGGTTCTAATTGGGGATCTTATTTAAGTTCAGTTTTTTCCACACTTGGTTGATCATTGTTTGTGTTGTAGTTATACACTGGGGTCTCGCCAGGTGTCTCCCCTATGGTTTTATGGAGACATGGAGAAATAAAGGAATGTCCTACAGCTCTGTGCCTTGTGTCCTGACGACCCGCCACCGTGACAGAATGACCCACCAAACCAGGACCAATCAGAGGTGGACCCTAGCTCTGGATCCCATTCAGGATCCAGGGCGGTAGCCATGTCGATGACCCCAAGGACACGCCCTAAAGACCCCCCCATATGTTTTTTGGGTGGCTTTGGGGATCTTCGGAGGGGCAGGAAACACTCGTGGGCCTCATCGGAGAGCTTCTGCAGCTCCGGGAGCAGGAAACGATGGAGGAGGCAATGTTTAGTTGGGCCTCCCGTACCTGCCTGCCAGTCCCCAGCCCGGTACCTCCATTGCCGGTCCCCTGCACCGGGGCTATTGCATTGATCCCCAGCCCGGAGCTCCCAGTGCCGTTCCCCTGCCTGGTACCTCCAGTGCCGTTATCTTGCACCAGAAATTCAGTGTCAGTCCCCCACCCCGGGTCTCCAGTGCCTGTTCCCCGCCCCGGGCCTCCAGTGCGGGTCCCCCACCCTGGGCCTCTAGTGCCGGAATCTCGCACCAGGGCCTCCAGTGCTGGTCCCTCGCCCCGGGCCTCCAGTGATGGTGGGGTGGGGCAATGAGGGGTTCCTGCCAACACCTCCTCTGGAGTGGCTCAATGAGGGGTTCCTGCCGCCATCCCTGGAGGGGTGGTCCGACAAGCCCCTGCCATTACCACTTCCTCCCTCCTCTCCGGCGCCCCATCCATTTCCAGTCCCATAGACCCCCCCCCACTGTCATCCTAGCCCAATCAATCAAACGTATTTTATATAGCCATTTTTACACAAGCAGTTGTCACATTGCTTTTACAGAGACCCAGCCTGAAACCCCACAGGGCAAGCAACAACAGAGTTGATGCAAATTCACTAGTTAAAAGTCCCTAGTAGGATCAAAACTCAGGAAAAGAAACCTAGAGTGGAACGAGAATGTGAGGGGTGGCGAGTCCTCTTCTGGCTGTGCCACGTGAAGATTATAAGAGTACAAGTCCTTTTGAGCTTGTCATAGGAACATGTTTTTGCATGTGCCTATGACAAGCAGTGCAATAATTGCATGTGGGCTGTGCAGAGTCTTTAAACAGAATCCAAGTCAGCTGCATAACCAGGTTGACAAGGACTGGGATTATCAGGCAGCAGCTTCATCTGCAACACAACCAGGAGGACTTTGGACAGCGACAGCTACAAGACATTTGAGCCAGGTAGTCCTGAGGTGTGGTCCAAGGACTCATGTCCTCCTAAGATTAAACAGGGCACCAGGAAAGTTAGAGAGAGCATTCCTTGGATTCAAAAGGATACCATAGCAAACTTTTCAGACAGACCCTTGTCCCCGGTCACATAAACTAACGCAACATAAACAATTGAGACTTAAGGCAGGACAGACTGACCCCAGTCCCCCAGCACAATAAAATAGCAGTGTGAAACTAGGGGCTGAGACAGGGGAGTCCAGAAATACTTTTGCCCTATCCAAAGGCAACTCCAGATAAGGCCAACCAGGCAGGACATAACTCCACCCACTTTGCCAAGCATCAGACCAAAAGGGACAGCAACCAACTGCAACCACTCTAAAGATGGAAAATAGCCATCTCTCACGGTCTTTCGGATACCGTTGAGGTTCACTGGGAGATCTGACAACAAATCTCTTTGTTTCTTGGGGCCTCAAATTAGCATTTTCGTTTTTTTTGTTTGAAAGCAAAACAGTTTCTGTCATCCTATTCCATATGTCTGAAACACAAGCTTCCAGGGTAAGTAATTTTGGGGCTTCTCCATGTTTCATTGAAATACACAACTGTGTGTCATTGGCACAGCAGTGTGATTTAACGTTCTGATCCTGATAACATCACTAAGAGGCAGCATATATAGTGAAAACAGCAGCAGTCCAAAAACTGAATCTTGAAGAACACCAAAACTTATTTGATTTGTCAGAGGACATGCCATCCAAACTGATATCTTTCTGATAAATAGGATGTAAATCAGGCAATCCTCGTAGCCCAACATAGGTTTCCAATCTCTCTAAAAGAAGGGAACGATCAACGGTGTCAAAGGCAGCACTAAGGTCAAGAAGCAATAGAACAGACGCAGAACCTTCGTCTAACTGCCATTTTAAGGTAATTTACCACATTCACGAGTGCAGTCTTAGTGCTTTGATCGGGTCTGAAACTGAACTGGAGCATTTTGTAAATCTTACTTTTTTCTTTAGGAAGGCACTGAGTTGCTGGGAAAGAGCTTTTTAGAAAGATTTTGAGAGGAACATGATTAAACATTTATCTGTCAGTATTGGCAGATAATTGTTTAATATATCCAGATAGAGATTAGATTTTTTTAGAAGAGTTTCCTACCACTTTTAGTGAGTTATTGCACGTCCGGAGGATAGAGAGCAATTTATTATGTTCAACATAGATGTACCAAGCACAGGAAGTAGCTCCTTAAGTAGTTTAGTTGGAACAAGTTCCAGTGGACAGCTGGCGAATTTAGAGCTCATGACTATTTTAGTGAACGTGTCAAGCGATACAGGATTAAAAAGTTAAATTTTCCCCACTGATTCCAGGTCAGGGCAGTTCAGGGATTCTCAGGATAACTGCGTTTTTGAAAGCTATGGTAATTGAAGGAGGAGCCTGTTATTTGCTTTCTAATGAGGACCTTTTCATTGAAGAAGTCCATGTATTCATCACAAGAGCCATTACAGTTCTAGAATGTTGCTTTTTCAGTAACTTTGCCACTGTTTCAAAAAATCAGGTTGTAAAAATTGGCTGATCGAGCAGATGTGAGTGCTTTTCAGTATTGCACTGTACTGTCTTTCCAAGCTAGTCTAAACAACTACATGTAGGTCCCAAGACATGTTGGACAAAACCCACTGACTCAATTAACGCTACAAAGGCCCAACCCTCCACCATTTATCCGAATGGCTTTGACTCTCTTCAAGGATGAAGACAAAAACCAGAAACAGAGCTGGATCTTTTCATGAACTTTATATCATGAGAGGGTATTTTTGTCTGGATCTGGGTGGCATATCAGGCTTGGGTCCAATGTATTTTTGCTACAACTCTGAATTGTTTAAAGCATATTAGTTACTTCATAGTCATAAAGCTCCTCCATTGTAGTCCTATCTTGCAGCAAACTCAGTTCAGCTTTTCTTGACACCTTTATATTGTGCTGTCTGTCTACTGTAATAAGTGAATTGGTGTGAGTAATGAGGACAATATGGTAGGAATATGGTAGGGGCCTGATCCATTTTTAATGGAGAACATGTTGAGATCAATGTGCTGTACGGGAAGCAGAACAACCCAAACAAGGAAAATAACAAGTTCTTAGAGATATCTAGCACCCTACTCCCATCCACTGGTCCATTATAGAACTACAACTAGGAATCCCCAAAAGCCTGGATAGGCAAATCCCCCATTGCGAACACTATTCCAGTTCTTGTGGATGAAGTTTGCATTGCCCTTTACTCTGTTGCAGACAGTCTACATAGCTGTACATTCATTGAGCTGAAATTGCCCACAATGCAGAACAATCACTTCATTTGCCATGGCAAGACTTCAATGAGAATGGCCGTAGTGGAGATGATCACAACTGTTTATGGTTATATTCACTCCATGATTTACAGAGGAACAGAATCTCTGGGTTTTTCTGTCCTTCTATCCTGCTCAGCCAGAGGCCAATGTGTGAACATTTGAAATGGAATGTATTGCAGCACAGGAAAGGGAGGAGTGGGATATTTAAGAGTGGAAAGGGGATGTGGAGACATTTTATGAAATGTATTTAACTTCCTCAAACAAACATACTTGACAATCAAAAACATTGTCTGTAAGCCATGGCTGTTCAGACTGTATACCATGGTTATGAAATCACTATTTTTTTGCTTTTTCATTGCATTGTTAAACAGTTTGTAATGGAGATAGGACATCTTGGGGACATGTTGTATATTGCGAATATACCATAGATTAGTGCTGTACCCAGGCAGTCTGCAATTGGCCATATTGTACTTATTGCTAAAATGGATCCTTGTTAAATTGAAATGTCTGACCTACAAATAATAATAAGCAGTTAGTTTAATAGATCAGTCAGTGAGATGTTGCCTGAACTTTCATCTACAATGACGAACAAGCCCAATTACTTTGCTTCCAGGTAGGTGTGTGTAAAAAAACATTATCTGAATGTATAGGTTTGTGCCAAAAATTCGAACACTCAACACTACACTTGCAATATTTAACCACCATTACAATGTGCCCAAGGTGAGCACCTTGCACATCTTGTTAACACTTCATTCTTCATGTTTGCAGAGGGGACATTAATCTATTGTATTCTTTCAGCAGCTTTGGCCTCGATGTTCATTTTCAAATTTTTTATGTACAGTATAGCTTGTTACAACTCTCATCCTGGAAAAGCACTGAGAGCATCTGCATGAAATGCAAAGTACATTTATTAAGTATTGTATCTAATTAAAATCCAAATGTCTTGTACACTCCCCTAACCATAACACATTTGCTTAACTTGTCATGATTGTGATCTGTTGCTGTTGATCTATAACCCTGTTTTCAAAAATGTTTGAACACCGCGTAAAATGCAAATAAAAAAGATGTGCAAATCATTCATCCCTATGTTTAATTGAAAATAGTACAAAGACAACATATCAAATGTTGAAACTGAGAAATGTTATTGTTTTTGAAAAATACTTGGCCATTTTGAATTTGATGCCAGCAAAACGTTTCAAAAAAGTTGGGATAGGGGCATGTTTACCACTGTGTTGCATCACCTCTTCCTTTAAAAATACCCTGTAAGGGAACTGAGGAGACAAATATTGCTGTAGTTTTGCTCTAGTTTTGAAAGTGAAATGTATTCTCATTCTTGCTTGATATAGGAGTTCAGCTGCTCAAGTTTGGGGTCTCCTTTGTCGTATTTTTCATTTCATAATGCTCCAAATATTTTTAATGGGTGACATGTCTGGACTGCAGGCAGGCCAGTTTAGCACCCAGACTCTTTTACTACGGAGCCATGCTGTTGTAATACGTGCAGAATGTGTTTCAGCATGGTCTTGCTGCAATAAGGTGCTGGTGCCCTCAACATCCTTATCCTCCTCGACCTGAGTGCCGCGTTTGACACAGTTAGTCATGAGATCCTCCTCACCAGGCTCGAGGCTCTGGGTGTTGAGGGAACCACACTCTCTTGGCTACACTCATACCTCACCAACTGTACCCACTACATCTCCCTCAATGGCCATAATTTGGATTCAGCTGCAGTCACACAGGGTGTCCCCCAGGGCTCTGTTCTTGGCCTCTTGCTCTTCATCATATATATCCTCCTCCTTGGTCAGATCCTCCGGCACTTCAAACTTGACTTCCACTGCTATGCCGACGACACTCAAATTTACCTTAGCACCAAATCTCTCACCAACCCACCTTTGGTCCACATTGAATCCTGCCTGTCAACAATAAAATCATGGATGCAGCAAAACTTCCTCAAGCTCAACAGTGATAAAACGGAACTACTAATCATAGGCACGAAATCCACGCTCACCAAAACTGGCACATTCACTCTCACCATTGACGACACAGTTGTCTCTACTCCCCATGCACGCAACCTAGGCGTCATCCTGGACTCCTCCCTCAGCTTTGAACAACACATAAAACAGACCTCCACAATATTGTCAAACTAAAGGCCTCCCTCTCCTGTACCACCTCTGAAACCTTAACACATGTAATCATTTTCTCCCACCTAGACAACTCTCTTCTTTCTGGCATCAACTCTTCTTCTCTCCATAAGCTACAAATGGTCCAAAACTCAACAGCCAGACTTCTCACCCATACATCTTGGCAGCACATCACCCCTATCCTCCGGGAACTCCACTAGCTTACCGTCCCTTAGCGCATTGGTTATAAAAATCTTCTGCTCATCTATAAAGCCCTCCATCACCTTGCTCCATCCTACCGCTCGGATCTTATTTCCATTACCAACCATCTCGGTCACTCCGCTCTGCTTCAGCTGGTCACCTCATCATCCCCCGGTCCAATATATGGAGCTTTAGAGACAGGGCTTTCTCCTGGGCTGCTCCAAGGCTTTGGAACTCTCTTACACAATCAATCCGTGACTCTGAATCTGTTACCATCTTCATCCACTGCCTCAAGCCTCATCTGTTCAAACAAGCCTACCCCTAGCCCCTGCCCTTTCCCTTCGTCCAATGCCATGTCCGAGTCCTTTTCTTTACATTTGTCTGTGTACTGTCCAATCACTCTCCTAGGATGTTGTATTTTTCTATCTGACGTAAAGCGTCTTTGGGTCCAAGAAAAGTGCTGTATAAGTTCAATGTATTGTTATAATAAGCAAGGCCTTCCCTGAAAAATATGTTGACTGGATGGCAGCATATGTTGCTCCAAAACCTGTATATATTGTTCAGCATTAATGGTGCCTTCACAGATGTGCAAATCACCCATGCCATGTGCACTAATGCACTCCCATACTATCACGGATGCTTGGTTTTGAACTGTGCATTGAAAACAAGCCAGATGGAACCTCTCTTCTTTAGCCCAGAGGACACAGCATCCATGATTCCCAAAAATAATTTCAAATTTTGATTCGTCAGACCACAGGACAGTTCTCCACTTCGCCTCAGTCCATCTTAAATGAACTTTGGCCTAGAGAAGGCGGCGGCGGTTCTGGATCTTGTTTATATATGGTTTCTTCTTAGCATGGTAGAGTTTTAACTTGCATTTGTGGATGCAGTAACATACTATATTCACAGAAAATGGTTTTCAGAAGTGTTCCTGAGCCCAGGCAGTGATTTCCCCTACAGGATTGTGTCTGTTTTTAATGCAGTGCCACCAGAGGGCCCGAAGATCACAGCCATCCAATATTGGTTTTCGGCCTTGTCCCTTGCGTAAGGAGATTTTTCCAGATTCTCTGAATCTTTTCATGATATTATGTAGCATAGATGATGAGATCCCCAAGCACTTTGCAATTTTACGTTTCCCTGTGCGGTCTTTTACAGAGTGGTGAACCCCTCCCCATCCTCACTTGCGACAGACCCATTCTCTCTGGAATTATCTTTTAATACCCAATCTTTTAATACTGACATGTTGCCAAATGAGCTAGTTAGTTCTGTGATATTCCACCAAGTTTAGTTTTTTAGCATTACACATCTTTCCCTGTCTTTTGTTGCCTCTGTCCCAACTTTTTTGAAACGTGTTGCTGGTATCAAATTGAAAGTGGGCATATATGTTTCAAGAAACAATAAAATGTCTCAGTTTCAATATTTGATATGTTGTCTTTGTACTATTTTCCATTAAATATAGGGTTTACATTATTTGTACATATTTGTTTTTATTTATATTTTACACAACTTTTTTGGAAACGGGGTTGTATATTTTTTATGTTTATGATCATGTCCTGACAGCTGTATTCTGGATCATCTGTAGTGGAGATAGGAGCCTTACTGGGATTCATGGAAGGAGTACATTGCGGTATTCGTGTTGAGACGTTACCAGGGCATATAAGAGGTTTTTTTTTAGCATTTACAATGGAAAAGAACAAAGCAATGGTACCTAGATGGAAAATTTTCACTGTTGATGTTGAAGATGTGTGCTTCAAATGAGAGGCTTGAGTGAAAAAACATTTTTTTTTTCATTATTTAGTTATAAAAAAAGATGAAATAGTTGATAATAAAATAAAATGCTTTTGTGTAATGTCCTCTAAAACCATGGCTCGGTGTGTGCTAGCTTGATTGATATCACTGAACAAAATAATGTTCGATCCTTCACAGTGCCAGAATACGGTAACACCACCAACATAGTGAAGTCATTTACAAATTGAAACATTGTATGAATATATCAAAGGATAAAAAATGTGCAATTTTCCATAATAGATTGTAGGGTTTAAATGATTTGCATATTGTTGCATTCTGTTTTTATTTACATTTTTGAAGGGTTATACAAAATTCAAAAAGATGAACATCCTTCCAGCCATGGCAGATAATAAATAAACACACTCTTCCCAAGAGCAGGAGTATACGACATTGCTAAGGAAGAATTTTCTTCATCTCAGAGTCCTAGATGTGTAGGCAATACCTCAGCTTTACTTGTAGGGTAAACCTCATAGGGGGCCATACTCATGGAGATTTACATTTTACTGTAAGGCTTTGCAAAATCAACGGCTTTTAAAGTTATTTGACTAATGCGTTTCTATACCCAAATAGATTTGGAGTCCAATGCGTCCAATGGTTGGTAAAGAAATTGCATGGCATGTTTAGATTAGTCCACTAGATGGTGATACTAGATAAATAAAAGTAACAGTCACATCCATTCAACACACTGTGGATGATCATTTTTCACCCAGTACCGATAGCACTTAATCTAGCACTCGACTTCATCTTCACGATAGTCACAAAACTCCATGAAATACTGATGACATAATTAAAACATACAGCTCCGGAAAAAAATTAGAGACCACTGCACCTTTTTCTTTCCTTTCCAAAAAAGTTGAAAAGGAAAGTGTTGAGTGAGGAACAGAAGTGTTCAATTTGCAGTGGTTTCTTAATTTTAACCCTTCTGTTCCTCACTCAAAACCTTCCTTTTTGACTTTCTTGGAAAGGAAAGAAAAAGATGTAATGGTCTCTTAATTTTTTCTAGAGCTGTATGTCTAAAATGGCACCCTAATAACAATATAGTCCACACACTAGAAAAGAAAGGGTCTCTGGAGGACCCTCGAATACATATCTGCTTTAGCTGCCAATGAACATGCTTGAGAAGTTGTTTTCATCATCAAATAAAAGACAGTTGAATTGTTTTATTTTAACAGAGAAGAGCTTTGATTGGGCTTAGCAGTAACTGCCCTGTCTCAGTGGTGTGACAACCAAGAGACCAGAGATGGTGGAATGGAGCATGAGATTGGCACTTAGAAAGGTCAAACACCAGGTGGACTGCAGCACTTTGGATAAGGGGAAAAGGTATTTATCAGTTTGCATACAAGGTCCAAATTGACATTTGGCTTTTGCATTTTACCCAACCCCTTTAAGGTGAGGGGGGCTGCCATGATGAGTGCGTGTGCCGGTATTAGGGACAAAACAACAGGGAAAAAAACTATTCAGGGACACAACAGATTTATTTTAATCTTGCCTGCTCTGAGATGGGTTCTATCAACTTTCTGTTTACTGGTTAGGCTTTCCAACTGCTAGGCCACCTGACAGGGAGCCTGGCCAACAAAGAATTGCAGTAGGTTAGACAGGAGATGATAAGAGAAGTGCCTGGATATGGACCCACACCACTTTGTTTGTGAGGAAAGGTTGTAATCTAGGGAGGTTGTATTGCATGAACTTACAGGAAGGAAGCAGGAATGCTTTACATGTTTGATGAGAACGACATGGTGTTGTATAGGGTCATGCCAAGGTTCACTGGGAGACTATCAATCTTAATAGAAAGGTCTTTGAGTGGGCAAGCCTTCCCTGGGCGGAAGAGCTGCTTTGTTTTGCATAAAGTTAAGCTCAGTGTGGTGAGCCGACATCAGAGTTGAGATCTGTGATGCATGTTTCCACATGAGTGTGAGAAGGGGGGAAACAGAAAAGTATTTGAGCACCATCCGCATAGCAGTGATAGGAGAGACTATGTGACAATGACTTTGTGTAGGGAGAAAATAGGAGAGGGCTAAGCCTTGGGGGACACCAGTCATGACCCAAAAGTATAAGATCGCCATGCTTTGGAAAAAAAAGAAATTAAGGAAAATCGCAATATTTATTATTATATGGTTATTAATCTGCATAGACCAACCTATTATCTCTGGATGTACTGGTGATGATGGATGGGCTACTTTGACTACGAACATGCTCACAGAAAAAATACATTCATAGACTCCACACACTGCAGCTCCAATTGTTATACATAATGGCTCTGGGTAAAATAACCATCCTTTTTGATTCAGTAATGTTTGTCTAGGTGTTTCCATATTAGCCCTGGGTCTTTGATCAAGGTCCAAAAAATATTTGTTATATAGAAAGGTGAAATGACGCAGTTGCTATATTCTAAAGATGACAGCAGACTAGAGCTCAGTTTATATAAGCGCAAAGGTATGTTCGTTTTGAATAGCGGAGGGCTGTGAATTAGTATACCAACTGCTATTGGTCACAACTAGTGAGCAACGCTTTCTCTTTTTACAATCCAAGAAGTTCAACTTAAGCACTAAAACAAGTCTACCTGATTAGTTTTATTGATGCAACATTTATTCGTAAAAAAAAAAAATTATATTTCTTTTTTTCCTCATTCTTTTTTTACCAAGTCGTTCAAACAAGATACTAAGTCGTTCAAAAGAGATACTAAGTCGTTCAAATAAGATAAACTTTCTCTGGGCCCGAAACAGTTTTTACTGCCTTGGGCTTCAAGGCTTCCGTACAAAACAGTCAATGCCCATCAATGAAATGTATTTAATGCTGACTGACTGTCCATAACAGGAAAGAAAATTAAACACAATTTTTTTTAATGTATTTTTCATAGGCTATGTTAGCTATTTTTGCTAGGCGGGCTACTGCTTGATGAGGTTACTGTGCGACAAGTTCGCAGGTAGAAAGTAGTCAGTGGCTGACATAATTGCTGACATTTACAAAAACAAAGCAATAGACTTAAAGGAATGATTTTTCATGGCTCACTGACATTAGATATTGTCAGTTAGACATGTGCAAGGAGCACCAACAGATTATTTATATCAACTGAATGCCAAATCTAACACTACCTCCCCCAGCATCCCCTTTGCTGGTTTTGCTGTGACCTTTATACTAGGATGTGGATGCATATTATGAGGTCAGCTGATAATGAAGCTGTTTCCCCTGTGGAGTATGATGATGAACATACAGCATTACAATCTGCACAGGTTTTTGAGTGTATAGCAGAGAGAAGCTGTGAATATATAATGCCTTGTGAAAGTATTCAAACCCCTGTCATTTTGTTGAATTACAAATGCAAAATTGACATTTCATTCTGTTTTATATTTTATTTTAAAACACTGACTGTAAGATGATATTTACTGTAAGATTATATTGGGTTAATGTTGGGAAATATTGGACTCCCAACTCCCCAAATCACATTCTCTTTATGAAGCCCTCTGTCTGTTAGTTCGCTAAGCAGTATTGTTTTGAAGCTCATTGTGGGTTGTGTTCATTTACTCTGACCACACAAAATGCGAGCTTTGTGCACATTTTCATGTTATTCGTTATTTCAATAAACATACTTTTTACACCTTCTTCCTGACTCCGGCACTTCCGTCACTCCATTCTTACTTACCAAAAGACTAAAAGCTATTATTGCAGCAAAAAGTTGCTCTACCAACATTAACATGTACGGATGTACATGTTGAATACATATTCATGCAACATTCTGTATTTCAGTTTTTCAACACAAAACCAATATCACAGTACAATACTATATTTTGAATGTCAGTGTTTTAAAATATCAGTGCATTAAAAACAATAAGCAAGTTCAATGTACAATTTGTGATTTAGTAATATGAGAGAATTGGTCAGGGGTTAGAATATTTTTGCAAGGTACTCTTGATCACAGGTGACCATTCTGTACCCTCTAACACATTGCCTATAAGTCAGGATCTCACCTCTCTAAATACACCACCAGGCAACATTCCAGACAGGCCTTCAAAAGAAAGAATGTGCTTAATTAATTGCCAGAAATATTTTCCACTCTTTTCCCAGACAATTTAATGTTTAGATGTCAATCAGAGGGATTAGGCTTGTTTCTTGTCAATGTCGTGCTGACAGTGGAGAATGATTAAATGGGAAGATTAGGTGAAGGCATATTTGAGCTGATATTATTAAACTTTCATCGTGGCACAGGTTTAAATCTCCAAATTGCTTATTAACTGCTCTTAATGGCTGACCGCCTATCACACTTCAAATACGCCAGATATCAAAACCACTTGCTGGTGAAACATGCTTGGCGTACCTTGGTTACATGTACACATAGAATTTTCAGTATGTCATCCTAATTCCACATTACCCTTCACTGTCTCCTGTGTTGAAGGACATGCACACAAGCAGCCAATACCACTGCAGGTCACTGCACAATGATTCTGTGACTTGCAGCAGTTAGAAGCAAAGTTGGAAAATCAACAAACTAGGGGATGGAGGATAAATGCATAGATGGAGGTAAAGGGAGAATCATGCAAATATGTGTGTATGTAGACCAGAGAAGGCAATGTGGAAAAGCTAAACAAACACTAAGCAGAAAAAAAGCACACCTTAGATTCTGCTGACACTCACAAGCACTGAGTGTCTTAATATGGATACCCCCAGAAAATCATCACACAAACTGCGCAGAATAGAAAATAAAATGTAAGTTATGATATAGTATTCTACCCCATGGAAATACAGTATCATATTCAGAGATTGAGCTGATTGTTGTTTTGCTTTATTGGACAGGAATCCATCACAGTATAATATACCGTACGTTCAGTTTAACTACATTCTTTCTGGGGTCAGACCCTTTTTCCTTCAGATCCGCCTGCATTTTTTGGTCATGGATTCAACTATGTGTGAGAAACCCTTCCCAGGGATGTTGACTCATGCTTGGTGCAATGACAATGGACGGAGGTAGATTAATTCTGCTAACAGCTTGTTCTATCTCATCCCACACTCTATAGGGTTAAAAGGGAATTACACCAAAATCCAAGATTTGTCTAAGTTTATAAATCGCTTGAAATAGCTGTTGGACCTCTATGCATGCAACTCTCTCACTCAAACAGAGCAGAGTTGAGCTAGAGGGAGGGCAGTGTTATCTAGTTACATTGCTTTCCCCCACTAATGCAGTTTGATACAACATTGTTAAATAACGATTATTCATGTGAAAAGCAAATGTTCTGTCAGAGCGCAAACAAGAAATCGGGGAATCCCGAACTGTGAAACATACCATATAAACATTGTATGTGATAAATGTTAGTTGTGGGTTTTAAAGTTTCTTTTATAACATCTCCTCTTGCTTTGTGAAGGTTGGTGCTCCACTGAAGAACAGGAGAGGGTAGGCAGTTAAGCCTTGCCAAATGGACTTGATAAACGTATGTACTTTATATGTGTACTGTTTGCTGTAATAAAGTATACTAAGGACAAAAATATTCTTTCTCACAAATTCCCTATAATAGAGCATTTATCATTTGCCAAGATAATCCAAATGTGGCACATCAAAAAGCATGTTGCGTTTATATTTGTGTTCTGTATAATTTATTTTCCATGAAAGATACATATAGATATTACTTACAACCATTAACAACTTAATATAATTTTGTTGTTACTGGTCCATGGTCCTTGATTGCTAAACCCTTTCCAGATGGTAGCATATTGCTATCAAAATAAAACAACATTTTTAGCACACCAAACAGCAACCCCCCCACCACAAGAAATACATCATTACAGTTAAGACTATTATTTTTTACGTAATTGAAAGGAAAAGCTGAGCATATATGACAAATCAACAATCAAATGTATTTTATGCAGCCCATTACACCAGCAGATGTAAAACTAAGGAGTGAGACAAAGGAGTCAGGAAATATTATGGCCCCACCTGAAAATAACCTCAGACTGGGTCAACCAGGCAGGAATTAGTGCCACACATTTTGCCAAGCACCAGATCACTCAGCCAATTACGTGTCCTGAGAATTAAGAGAGAAAATGAAATATAAAAATAAAAAATCAGTATCATTCGACAGAAGTCAAAGATAAAGTAACAAATGCATACATTAGGAAAAGGGTACAAAATAAAGTGTTTGGATATCCTGGTGAGCAGAGTTCGATCAATTATCAGGAAGTGAATGTTGCATCACAGGCACTGCCAAGAAAAGCCATCCATAAAACTTATAAACAAGAATGAAACAAGAATGTGAGACAAACCACAAGGAGCATTTTGAAGGAGCTGAAGGGTTCCCAAGCTAAAAGTGGAGTAATAGAGCACCAGACAACCACATCAAGAGCTCTACATAACACAAGCCTATATAGGAGGGTGGTAAGAAAGAATCCCTAGTTTGCCATAAAGTATGAGAGTCACTGAGCGTGGTCAGATGAGACCAATTTAGTGCTTTCTTGCCAAAACTCAAAGCACTATATGTGACATCTGTTCATCTGTTCATGCTTCATGGCAAACCATCTCTACAGTGTGGTGGCAGCATCATGATGTGGGGATCCTTCTCATCCACAAGGACTGAGTATCTTTTTAAAATGAAGGAAGAATGGATGGAAATAATGTCTGTCCACATTAAAATTTGGGAGGAAATTCACCTTATCGCAAGATAAGGATCCCAAGCATAAGACCAAAGCAACACTGGAGTGGGTCAAAAACAAAAAGACAAATTTCCTTCAGTGGCTCAGTCAAACCCCTGATCTCAATTCCATTGATAATCTGTGGCACTATTAGAAAATTGTGGTCCACAAGCATCACCCTACCTACCTGATTAACCTGCAGGAAATCTATCATGAAGAACAGGCTAAAATCACTCAGAAATCGAGTTCAAACTGGTAAATGCATACTCATACTATAAAAACTTATTGCAGCAAAAGCCTGCTGTGTTCCATCTGTTAAATACATGCCTATTATCCAAGTCCAGTTGCCTGGGATTCATTTTCTCGTTATGGAGACCAGATATATCAGTATAGCTCAAGAGCTACGCAAAACTTATGATTTATCAATATAAACGTTTGCTTGAGAATGTATATATATTTACGTAAAGCCATGAAAATGCTAAGTGGTGGAATAAGGGATCCGCTTCTGTAATGTAGACTAGTAAATGTAGGATATATATTTTGAAAGGTGTTAATTGCAAAGATACAATTTTTCTGAAAAGTTATTCAATGTTTTGATTTCATTGCACATTTCATGCAACATTTTTCATGTTCTTGTAATTTGACTTCGTCAGTTCATTTCTTATAATTAGAATCTATGTAGACATACTATCCTTCCAAGTGCATCTATAGAAACACAGGGGGCTGTCAATTAAAATTATGAGAGAGATGTGTTCTTTGTGACCCTAACATTTCCTCTCATGACACAGGTTTTAATCACCCTGACAAGCAGCAACACTGAATGACAGATAGAGGCCAGAAGCACAGACCTGTCATTCAGACTTAACACACCTGGGTGTGAGTGTGGCGCTGCGCTGCATGCACTTGTTGTCTTTCTTTTGTCATTAAAGACCTACAATTCCTTTGCAAACGGATGTTAAAAAGATCATAACAACCTGTACATGAATTTTGAAAGGCAAAAAGTGGCACCTTGTCACAATGATTTTTACACCCGTTACTCAGTGAATTTAAGGTCAGTGGGGCACATCATTTCCCAGATGTCCTAAGTGCACTCTGCAAGCAGACATCAGACTGAATAGAAACACATCAAAAATGTGGAACTGAGTAAAGGATATCTTTAAACCCAATGTGGTGCATACCATCTGAAACCTCCAATCACTACATACACCAACACAAACATAATTTGGCACAGAACTTGTGTGCATACAGTATGTGCGTGTGTGTCTGGAGGGGGGATTCAGCAATGCTTGTTTATAATTCATAATTGCCTCGGCCTGGGGAGATTCCAGCTGGTAGGAAACCAATTTCATCTGGTTTAATCACGCATTGGAGGTGGAGATATGCACTGGCAGGCTGTGCAGACACAGTTACTCTTTCCCTCACATAAACTCACATGTGCACAAGCACACACAAATGTTAGGGCACACAGGCACACACATGCATCGACACACACGCATACATACACTCTTGGAGAGCAAGTAGCATTAATAGTGAGGTACACCAAGGCTTATTTCTGTGTAATAGAGTAATAAACTGATTGGTTTTACCAGTGCATCGTCCAAGTATAAGAATAATCTGTTCTCAACCGACCATTTTCTTTTTTCTTGTTTCCTTGTATCTTTCATAACAATTGTTATGAAAACATAAAGCACATCATTCAACAATTTCAGCATTCAAACAATAAAATATAACTTTTGAAGTGTGACATGAATACCAGTCAATTGTAATTAGCTAATTATGTCAAATATGACATAAGCTTATGCTTTATGAAGGATGACAGAAGCAATGCTTACAATAAAGGCTTTATAAATTATATTCAATTGAGGTTTCACAGTGTATAACATTTTCATGCAATGCCATGTCAGAGGTTTTCCTGGAATCACCCACTGTAATGTTTGGGACCTCAATTGTAAATTGTTTTGGGGGAAAAGCTAAATGCTATATTTCAGCAATAAGAAAGGATCGTGTTTGGCCAGTATACCACAACCAAGGTTGGAAATGTCTTCCTTCTGGAACCAAATGTTCACAAATGCATATACACACATTTTTATGTGGCATACCAGTGGTGCTAGATTTTGTCAAGTCTTTCATACACATTGACCCATGAAGATATGTGAAAATCTGATAACATATTTTATGTTTCACCACAGGGTTAAAGGTATGATTTTTACAATACGTGGTTGATTAGGGATGTGTCCAAATGCAAACAGGCTATCAACAAGTTGTATTCATCAATTGTGATCTCCTACCGGTGAGATCGCACTTGCTCAATGCGTACAAACATTCTACATTTTGTTCAGAAGTACAAATTTAGGATAGTTTCTACACAATTTTCATAAATGTGTCTCATGACCTTTCTGGTGTTGAACAATTTAGAACCTTAGTTTTGCTAGAGTGTTTAATCACATAATCTAGATTTATTTTTAAACCATTCATGGTTTGTTTTGACATCATTAAATCAGGAACTGGGTGCAGTACCGAAAAAGTTTGTAAACAGTTTTATACTTCTACCCGTAATTACTAGGGGTGGGTATTGGCAAGTACCTTGTGATACAATATATATAATGATACACATTACAATTCATTACATCATGATTCATCACAATATCACAACTGAATCACGATACTTCCTGAAATGCTAAAGAAAACCTCAAATAATATTAGGCTATATACTTGAAAGGACAATCTTTAGCTAATCCCAATTAGCAAACCCTAATAAAAAAGAACCACTCAATTTGAAATGACTTCTAAATTGAATATTAAGGAGATACAGTAGTTCATCCAAAAATCATATTTTTCTATAAATTCACTTGCCAAAAGTTATTCCGGAATGCACACAGAGTCATTTTTTCCAACCATCCATTATTCAGCTCTGTCCCAGGCTGTAATTAGCGTTCTTAGCATCGTCCAAATTCATGAATGAAAACTGTTCATCCCACTACAGCAAAGCTGTATTACAAGGGGAAAACTACTCCAAAACACTCCAAACTAAAGCTTGCGTGTTGTTGTTTAACTCAAAGAACATGAAGATGTTGTATTTCTTGAATTCATTTCAAATAAACGTGTTCTTCCTATGTTAACTGGTCAGTTTTGTTCACAATTGCATCAATCCCCGTGTTCTTTTGGGTAGAGGTGTATACGTCACAGTAAACAAAAGTTAGTATTTGCTAGCTAGAAAGCAAGTTACCTAGTGAAGTGAATTTTTTGAAAAATATGATTTTTCAACGAACTATCCCTTTAAAACCCTCTGAGGTCTAGGGTTTTCAAATCCGCCTGTCATTACCTTGACATTTTGGCTTCTAAAATGGTCATCCTTTATAGTAGAAGGAACTGCTTTATATTTTGGGATTCTGCAGACCCTCAGCTACATGAAGGATGTATTGAAAACACATTTTTTGAGACACTTACATGAGTAATAATGTGAAATAGTCAGACAAATGTAAAAACACAAGTGCACATATTTTGGTTTTATATTGAAATAAAATAGTAAAATATAATAGGTAGCCTGTTTTACATTACATTTGGATACCTCCAGGGGTTCAGAATAAGTACAAGTTGAATGGTTTTGAATTTATAAAATAATAAAATGAACCTGGCATTTTTTTTTACTCTTGTCCACATCCATTTTTTTCTCAAACATTCTGAAAATCATTGAAAATGCCCATATGGGGTCACTGAACTTATTCTGTCATATTGTACTTCCAAAAGCCACCACTAGATGGCACTCCCTTCTTTTTTGAACTCCGAGGATTTTTTTTTTCATGAGGTGTCTTGAATAGGGGGTGCCATTATTTCCTTTGGAATTCCCTACATGTGCCATATCTGGAAGAGGTGGAGATTATAACAGGGATGTGTCCAGTCTTCCTTTGGATGGTTATATCCACAGTGACACTCTACACATCACAGCATTTGACCACTGGCTACCGTACCATTATATCAAGCTATTATATAGACCTAGTAATTCCACTAAAACAATGCAAAATTATAATAAACATCATCATAGAATAGAATTTAAGCTACACCTACCCTATTTTACAAATAGGTCGACTCCGTCCTGATACTTTTCATCGTCTGAATGTTCAGACCCATTTTCACTATCCCCGCTCTCCATAATCATTTATTCCACTTCTTTCGCCGTTTGGCCATTTCTTTTTTCTCAAAACAACTGCTTGTAGTAACTGAATGTGTCTTCAATGCAATCCAAGTGCATAATGACTTTATTGGGAGCATGGTAAGTGCGACAGCGCCTCTCTCTGGCGCGCTCGCTCGCTCTTTCTCTCACTTTTGGGGAGGGGGGGTGTTGAAGTACCGACCTAAAGTACTTCCCCGGGTTGGTTAATGAGAAGAGATTAAGAGGAGACAAAATCGCAGTGCCGGCAATTCTCTTTATTCCCCCATACAGATATATCTGGAGACAGTGTGGCACTCAGTCCAACAGAGTCTGACACAGTCACAGCACACAGTTCTTATAGCCTAAGCCCCCTACCCTAGATTTTCCCGTTTTTCTGCTTTTCTGGGTAAAGGGGCGGTTCATACCATATATGGGTAAGATATACGTCGTTTAATACATCTCTCATGGCAGCTGCCGTCTTCGGGTTTCCCTGTTGTTATTCCAACCAATCGACTTCTAGCTCTAGCGTCTTCTCCCTTATTTGGCATTCTGCCCATTTACTACCAAATACCAAACGGTCTGTTCTTGCTCCCAGCTATTCTAGTGAGATAAGGATCCTGTCTCCCCCTACTCTAATGCAGGTACAATGTTTCTTAGTTCTACTTAGCCTCTAGCATAATTGTATGTTATCTTAATGCTATTGCCCCACAGGGGTGACATGGATAGACTTCGCATTGGATTGGTTTATGTATTGTAGACTTCTAAACAACAGAAAAAGATCGAGTATAATTAGTTAGGGCTGCTGCTGAAATCCTGAAGGACTGTAGGTGATCAATATTTGTGATCACGATTGCAGGGCTTCTGGTTTACAAAAGTACACAAACGAGACGTTGTTATTTGCAGCGGAATGTCGTTGTTCCCATAGAAAATAAATGAAGCCTCTAACTTCTACAGTTCTGGAGCAATAAATAAAAATGTGTGACCTGGACGCGCCGGCGCGTCAAATAGAGGTATTGTGATCGCGAGTGTGGGGCTTCTGGTTGACGAAAATACACAAACGAGACGCTGTTATTTGCAGCAGAACAACGCTATTAACATGGAAGAAGAACGAAGCATCTAACTTATACGGTTATGGAGCAGTGAATAAAAATGTTTTTCATTGACGCGCCAGCGCGTCAATAGCGCTCAGAGGTTAAGGATTGACATTGAGGACAGTTTAACCAGTCAACACAAAAACTTTAGCAGGGAACAATTCTGAAAATTACATTCTTAGCGAAACCTCAAGCAACTTCATTTAATTATTTAAACAGTAATTGGACACCTTGCTCTGATGTGAGTGCACTCCTTGGTGCAGTCGTAATATCAATTCTAGAGATCAGTGTATCGATACAATATTGTGAAAAAAAGAATCACAATTGTACATTAAATCATTGTATCACAGCACTAATAGTTTCCCAGTCACAGATAAGACCTAGTCCCGGACTAAAAGTCAAACTGAATGGACTAGACTTAATCTGTGTCTGGGAAACCGCCCCTTAGTGTTGTGAGTTCTAGTCACTGCAGAATTACAATACTTCTTCAGGATACTTCGGGATTCTTCAGGAAGTAGATAATTGTAATTTGAAGAGGAAAAAAAGAAACAATGTGTGTATGACTCCAGATAGCATTAGCACTTTATTACAATGTATTTTGGAAATCCCATTTTATACACTATCCTGGCCATGATCTAACTACAAGCAAACAAACAAATGCATTGTTGCATCAGACAGAGTGATGTAGTTCACTAGGTTTAGCCTATAACTAAATTACTGCTACAAAGCACACACGTTACGTAACCACAACCAACCCTGACTATTAATGGATTGGTATTAATTGGCAATGTCATGTCATTGGCTAAGTAATCTGAAGGAAATCTCATGACCACTGTAATGCGTAATCTTCCTCAACTTCCAAGCCCGTCTGCCAAAGATAAGCATGTGTTGCTGACCGAAAAATGGACTACACGTCCACCTTGGGGGAGGATAGAAAAAAAGTGAATTACTGAATCTCATCAAGGGGTGCTGAGACATATCAAGCGGGCTTCAGCATCCCTACCTACAGCTATGGTTTTTGACTAGCCTGCCCTTTAGTTCTAAAATCAAATACTATAGTTTTAGCTGGAGCGTCAATATTAAGTCTTTTTAATTTACATTCCTTTTGCTATTCCAATCCATTTCGTGTACCATCAATAACTGGAAATTATTGGAATGTTAGCTTAATGGCCTGTAAGCGCTGCGTGGCCCATTAACTTCATTCATACAGTAACACAAAGCAAGGAGAAAGCTCTAATTAAAGTCAAAGAAGCTATTACGAGGCTGATAAATCTGAATAAAGAACTCGGAAACATTCCGAGTTAAAAAACGTCCATGGAGCCAAGCCACCTCTGCATGGAGAAGATAGCATCCTATCAGCAATGATGAAGTGAATCATAGCAGCAACCGAACCAATCATCCATCATGTCCCATCCACAACAGTGTAGAAGAATCTTAAGTACACCAGGAAATGAGAACTAGTCTTGCATTGAAAAGGTACCATTGCTAATTTTAGAGACTCAATCCCAACAATGTCAGAGAGAACGCTGCTCATGAAGCCAAATCAGTGCCCTTTGTCCCCTCGGGGAGTCCAGCAAATACAAAATGGAAAGGCAAACCTATCATGTTGCTGCACGTGCTTGTAAACAAAGGAGTATTTTCTGTAGCAATATTGTCCCCATTCATTTAGACAGCCTCCACCAACACTCCTGTAGATATTAACAATCTTGTTGTGCTAACACAGCTAACCGACCTGTTAGCAGAGGACAAGATTTAACTTAGACTGGGAAACAAGCAAGCAGATCATATAGAATTTTGTGTTGATCTTAACGCAACAAATCCCTAAACCAAGACAGCAACGATATGTAAGATTCAACCAAGTCTACACTGATTGATATATTTTGACAAATGCTCTAGATAAATATATGTCAGGTGGTGTGTTTCCAGTAGATAGTAGTGACCATTGCCAAAATGCTTCTTAGTGATGTAGGAATTTTAGTGAGAAAGCTTTCTTAGAAGACCTTCACCAAAGTGACTTGGATTGCATTTCTGCAATTCCAGAAGCTGAACTTTCTGGTGCCTAACTGTTGTTTCAGATAAGTATTCTTTATTTAAAAGGATAAGGGTCAAGAACAGATCCATTCCCGGATTTAATTCTGAATTTACTGATACTATTCATAAACAAAAAGGGCTAAAGCCAGAAAAACAACTTCAAGCTCAGATTAGCAGAATGTTTAAGACATTGAGGACATTTTGTATATGAAATCTACAAAAGCTAAATCTGATTTAAACGTGATTACATTTTCTATTTTGTATTGGAAACTCAGCCAAACTCTGGAAAGCAGTGAAGACCTTGAAAAACAGTGATATAACTGTACTGTCCCATCAGATAATTTTGGATTCTTTTACTGAGAAAATTGTAATTGTATAAGCTTCTAACAGACACTTTATTGCAGAAGGTAATCTTTTTTGGAGAAAACTGCTATGCCTAACTGAAATTAAAGAGGATTAAGTTATAGTGGAATACATGACAATCAAACAATCATGCAGGAATGCTCTGATATTATGAGTCAAGTGTTTTCACTGAAAACCCTGTTGATGAAAAATATGTCCTTGATTCCTTACTAGCTAAAGACAATAAAGAAATTACTGGGGTGGATAAACTTGATCCATGCTTGTTGCTTAGTGCCGCACCATTATCTCAAGTTCTAACACACATTTTTACCTTAACAGTAATTTCTGGGGTTATCCCTAAACAGTGGCGTCGTTAGGCCTGGGCGTCCGGGGCTATAGCCCCGGGTCTTTTATGAATAGCTCCGGATCTCAAATTACCATAAAAAAATAAAATAAAAAAATAGCCCTTGATCTACTCATCTATAATTCCAATCGTGCATTATGACAATGTAGACGTGTAGGCCGCTAGCGTGTACATCGACATTTTCCGCATGTACATTCAAAACCCTGTACTTTCTGTCCCGGGCGGGGCGGGGGGTGGGCTAAGCCCTGAATGTATTGTGATCCTAGTGACGCCTCTGTCCCTAAAGTTTGGAAAACCGCCCATGTGCTCCCACTACATATGGATGGGAACTCTAGTGTCCTTAAAAACAATTGTCCTATCTCTAAATTTGAATGTCCTGCTAAAATTTTGAGTCAATGGTAAATAAACTGCTGCGTTCCTTATCTGAAATGCTTATCTGAAAATAGCATTTTGAAGACATATCAATCTGGTTTGAGACCTGGGCATAGTACTATAATAGCAAATACATTGGTGGTGAATGATATTATCAAAGCCTTAGATGGGAAGTTCAGCTGGTTGGTTGTTTTCTCGCATTTCTTTCGATTTCATTCAAGTATGGAAAATGCCATTGCTAAATAGACAACTAATTGTCCAGTTTGTTTCATCTGACAGACTGAAATAACGTTGTCTGCCCGAAAATGTTTCGCTTGTGCAGCAACAAGCTGTCACTTTCACTAGCTAGCCAAGAAGCAGTAGTTGTGCTTCACTGACCACGTTGTCACTTGATCACGATGATGTCCTGCATCTGTTAAAAGATGTACGCCACATTCTTCCCCTTATTTATAAAAACTCGTATGTCTTGAGATTGGCCTTGTGCTTACTTTATTATGATCACACATTATGATCAGCTGTACGGACCTAATTTGACTGCTGGCTCAATCTCGTTGCAATATATCGTTTTAGGCACACTTAGACGTTTGTTACTTTCTTTTGATTGTTAATGGGAGAAAACAAATTATATTATTTCAAGTTAAATTAATGTGTTGTCAAATTTAAGATGAGTTGATCTTTAAACAAAGTTAACTTGTAATTCTAAATTTAGAAGTTAGGGGTTCATTAGGAGTTGCTAATGGGGATTAGCTAAAGATTGTCCTTTCAAGTATATAACCTAATATTATTTGAGGTTTTCTTTAGCACTTCAATAATTATCGTGATTCAGTTGTGATATCGTGATGAATCGTGATGTATTGAATCGTAATATGTGTATCGTGATATATATTGTAACGCAAGGTACTTGCCAATGCCCACCCCTAATATGCATGTGTGTATGTAATTACAGAGTGGAAGGCAAATTAAATATGAGGAGAGAGGGGAAGAGAAGAGGTAACATAAATGGAGGGACAGAAAGTGATAGAGAAACAGGTATAGGGAGAGAGAAAAACGGGTATGGCTAGGTAAAGAGTAGGTGAATGGAGAAACAGAGAAAACAGAATGTGCAAACGCAGATCATGAAATTGTACACTGCTACAGTGCTCTACTCTGGCATCTAGGCAGACTGGCTGAGCTGAGCGCTGTATCCCTTGAGCGCTGCATCCCCTGATACACCTTTGAAGTCAGAGTTCAGCCTGTGCCTGTCTGTTCCTCAACACTGGGAAATCTCCCAGTCTATCTCTCTTACACCCCCTCCCAAACAAACCCACACACACCCAATACTCAGCACAGCCATAATCACACTTTCTCATTTTTGCGGCATCAGGTTAACAGAGGTAGTGAAATCTCTGAGCAAAAGTCCGACATGAGTATAGCTCAAGTTAAAAGATTTAACTTAAATACGCTGAAAACACAAATATTTCCTGATTCCTGTGTGTTTCCATTATTAATGAACTGGAATAAACAACACAGTGTAAGCATTATGCCCTGAACATGTTAGTTGAAAATTTGAATTTCAGTTCTAATGACTATGCAGGTTTTATTTCTAAAATGCTCTACAATGTTCTATTAACTTGGAGTGTATGTACTTCCCATCATTTGACCATTACTGTCTGTGAAACAACAGAACACTCAGAATAAAAAGGTTGGCTGGCTGAGCTCTGAGCTCAAACCATTGCATAAAGTGTCCATCCCAGCGGCCCTCTGTCTGTGTTGCCTTCCAAGCTTAGTGCACAGAGGGAGGTGTGTGTTTTGGTTCAAAGCAAAGGGGCACATTGTTTTGATTTGGGATTATGTTTGTTTCTGCATGATAGACAGGAGAGTGGAATCTGCACGTCTGCAGGCATGTTTCAGGGCACCAAGAGCTCCTTGGAAGTGAAGCCAAGAAAACAGAAAGAGAAGGACTCAGGTGGAGGGGAGAAGGAAGGAGGAAAGGGGTGGGGAGTAGAAGGGTACAGAGAATGGAAGGGAAGGAAGGGAAAAAGGAAGGGAGAAACTGGGAGTTGAGCAGGGAGGGCCAACTCTTGTTTTTGATATGAACAAATGTTAAATTCCTGGCAGATCTGCCAGCTACAATGCAAAAGTCTGTGTTTGGAATTTATCTGATGTGAAGATTCCCAGACTGACAACTGTTGTTCGGCTCATTGTTTTAATGCTCTGACTCTGATTTGGTATTTTGAACATTCAATGAATGCCCCACTAAGAACTGTGTCACAATACACGTATTTTCAACTTCGATATAATACCAATTAAATTACACAATTCTCGATACCTACTTCGATACCTCACCAAAAAAGTGTTCCAAATTTTTTTTATTAACAATTACCATAAAATCATTCTTGATTTTTAAGGAACATTGCTTAGTTCTTAGAATAATTCTCTGACCAAACAGATTTTTTTCAGATTTTAAAACAAAAAATAACAACCTAATTATAACTTAAAATTACGAAGTAAATGAAAACTGTGCACCACTTTAACTCTGGTAGTATTTTATCATTTTTGCAGTAGTAAGGTTTATCAGGGGCACATCACATCAGTGTTGTCCTGGGCCTGCAATCTTGGGCTGCTAACGTTCACGCTAAAAAACATGAATTATATATACTATATACTAAATATGCCATTGTCTTAATCTATACATTGGGCTAGCAGGGCTATAGAATGGGTGTTGAAATCACCACCCCATTTAAAAATGGTCACCTTTTGTTGCCATGCAGCAGTGTTTCTCAACCTTGCTCCTGGGCACCCCCTGCCCTGCATGTTTTAGATCTCTTCCGGCCCTAACATACCTGATTCAAATGATCAGCTCATTATCAAGTCCTTCATGAGCTACAGTGGATATAAAAAGTCTACACACCCCTGTTAAAATGCCAGGTTCTTGTCATGTAAAAGAATGAGAAAAAGATAAATCATGTCAGAACTTTTTCCACCTTTAATGTGACCTATAACGTGAACAATTCAATTGAAAAACAAACTGAAATCTTTGAGGGGGAAAAATAAAAAACTCACAATAACCTGGTTGCATAAGTGCACACCCTTAAACTAATACTTTGTTGAAGCACCTTTTGATTTTATTACAGCACTCAGTCTTTTTGGGTAGGAGTCTATTAGCATGGCACATCTTGACGTGGCAATATTTGCCCACTCTTCTTTGCAAAAGCGTTCCAAATCTGTCAGCTTGCAAGGACATCTCCTGTGCACAGCCCTCTTCAGATCACCCACAGATGTTCAATTGGATTCAGGTCTGGGCTCTGGCTGGGCCATTCCAAAACATTAATCTTCTTCTGGTGAAGCCATGCTTTTGTGGATTTGGATGTGTGCTTTGGGTTGTTGTCGTGCTGAAAGGTGAACTTCATCTTCAGCTTTCTAACGGACACCTGAAGGTTTTGTGGCAAAATTGCCTGGTATTTGGAACTGTTCATAATTCCCTCCACCCTGACTAAGGACCCGGTTCCAGCTGAAGAAAAACAGCCCCAAAGCATGATGCTGCCACCAACATGCTTCACTGTGGGTATGGTGTTCTTTGGGTGATGTGCAGTGTTGTTTTTGCGCCAAACATACCTTTTGGAATTATGGCCAAAAAGTTCAACCTTGGTTTCATCACACCATAACACATTTTCTCATGTGCTTTTGGGGGACTTGATGTTTGTTTTTGCAAACTTCAGCTGGGCTTGGAGTTTGCAAAACTCTTTTGTAAGAAAAGGCTTCCGTCTTGCCACCCTACCCCATAGCCCATTCATATGAAGAATACGGGAGATTGTTGTCACATGTAGCACACAGCCAGTACTTGCCAGAAATTCCTGCAGTTCCTTTAATGTTGCTGTAGGCCTCTTGGAAGCCCCCCTGACCAGTTTTCTTCTCGTCTTTTCATAAATTTTGGAAGGATGTCCAGTTCTTGGTAATGTCTCTGTTGTACCATATTTTATCCACTTGATGATGACTCTCTTTACTGTGTTCCAGGGTATATCTAATGCTTTGGAAATTATTTTGTACCCTTCTCCTGACTGATATCTTTCAACAATGAGATTCCTCTGATGCTTTGGAAGCTCTCTGTGGACCATGGCTTTTGCTCTGAGATGCAACTAAGAAAATGTCAGGAAAATCCTACTAGAATAGCTGAACTTTATTTGTGATTAATCAGAGTCACTTTATATGATGGCAGGTGTGTAATGACTTCTATTTAACATGAGTTTGAATGTGATTGGTTAATTCGGAACACAGCCACATCCCCAGTTATAAGAGGGTGTGCATACTTATGCAACCAGGTTATTGTAAGGTTTATATTTTACATTTTTCCCCCTTGAAGATTTCAGTTTGTTTTTCAATTGAATTGTTCACATTATAGGTCACATTAAAAGTGGAAAACGTTCTGACATGATTTATCTTTGTCTCATTCTTTTACATCACAAAAACCTGGCATTTTAACAGGGGTGTGTAGACTTTTTATATCCACTGTACATCAGGTATGTTAAGGCAGGGAGAGGTCTAAAACATGCAGAGCAGGGGGGCGCCCAGGAGCAGGTTTGAGAAACATTGCCATCGCCAATCAACCTGAAATGAAACCACATAACATCAGACTTTTTCCTGCTTCATTTACCAACAGTAGCCCACAATATCCAAGTGAAAATAACATTTACAAAAAAACTGAAAATCAATTAAAATTAAAACAGTAAAATACGTGGTGTTGTGTGCACCTCTCCGGCACTCCACCTCGCCGGTGTACTAACTACTGGCTGGAGACAATGGCAAACACACTCCCCCCCACACACACACTCGCACCTGTTTTAAGTTAGTCATTATGTTGTCTATTTTAGTTTCTGGTTTTCACCCACACCTCACGTGTTATTGTGTTGTTCTTTTGAGACAGTGTGGTGCATTTCTGCATTAAAAGAAAACACTAGACAAGCTGCTGATTCTCTGTGTTGTTACATTTTGGTTTTGCCTCTCCTTTTTATGCACTCGTTACCCTCACTCCTCACAAATACCCTATTTGGATAAGTGAACACCCCCCCTTAGAATTGCAAACTTGCTGTGGTATCACCTTGAAGATCACAAATCAAGCTAATTGTACTGATTTTTGTATTAGTTCAGAATAAAAGCAGTTTTTCATAGCAGGCTTCACTGCTTTGTAGTGCAATTCAAAGCAAAGAATCCACTACGACGAAAAGGTACTTTCAAAAGGTCTATGTGATAAATGTGGAAAGGCACAAGTCAGGGGATGAATATAAACTGATTTCAAAGGATTTGTCTATTCCTTGTAGCACAGTTAAGACCATTATTAAGAAGTTAAAGGCATTTGGCACCACCCAGACCTTGCATAGATCAGGCCGTCCCTCCAAACTGGATGACCGGGCAAGGAGGAGACTGATCCAAGAAGCTATCAAGAAGCCAATGCTAACTCTAAAGGAGCTTCAGGCATTTATAGCAAAGACTGCAATGTATGCATGTGACCACAAAATCACCAGTGCTCCACAAATCTGGCCTTTATGAGAGGTCTATGTGTGGCAAGAAAAAAAGGCAACATCAAGTCTCATTGGAGCTTTACCAAAAAGCACATTTGAGATTCCAAGGCTAAGTGGCAAACTGTGCTGTGTTCAGAAGAGACCAAAAATGAACATTTTGGCCTGAATGCTAAGCAATATGTCTGGCAAAAACTCAATATATCTTACCACTCAAAGGACACTATGCCTAGAGAAAAGCATGGTGGTGGCAGAATCCTATTGTAGGGGTTTCTCTTCAGCAGGGAGGACTTGTCAGGATAGAAGGGAAAATGGACAGTGCAAAATGCGGACAGATGCTTGAGAATCTACAGCCCTCTGCCAGGAAGTCGTTGAGTGGCCTAGTCCCGACCTAAATTCCATGGAGAATCTGAAATGACTTGAAAGTGCAGTCCATAAGTGGTCACCAGGCAATGTGACTGAGCTTGAACAATTCTGCAAAGAAAAATGGGCAAATATTGCTCAGTCTAGGTGTGCAAAGTCAGTAGAAACATATTCAAAGAGACTGGCTGTAATTCAAACCAAAGGTGGTTCCACCCAAGTATTAACACAGGGGAGCATTCACTTATCCCAATAGAGTATTTTATTGTTTTAATTTGAATTAATTTTCAGAATGTTTTATTTTTACTTGGATATTGTGGGTTACTGTGTGTAAAAAAGCCGAGAAGTCAGATTTTAGGTGTTTTCATTTCAGGCTTTAAGGCAACAAAAGGTGAACATTTTAAAAGGGGATGGTCTATACCAATATATATTTGGAGCATTCATGTCAAGTCAACAAATTGCGCTTCAGTCGGTGGCAAGATATAAACTTGAAAGTGCATAAGCAGCCAACTTCTAAAAAAAATTTACAGCCCCCCTTCAATGCAATGTAAATGTTTTATAATAGCAGATTTGAAAGAGTGTGATTGTACAAGAAACAGGACATCTGCACTACTGCCTTTGTGTGGAAGTTTGTTAAGGTAGGGTGTGCCCTTGCAAATGGATGGAGTATTTATAAGGCCTTTTGAATATGAAGAAATGTTTATATGCAGTGTACAGCATACACACTAACATACCTCTTTCTATACTTGTTATGCAATAAGAAACTTTCCCAAACATTGTACTAGACATAATTGTATATAAAAAATAGCAGAGTATGTTCCTTATAAACATAAAAAAATTAAATGGTTGTATGAGACTTATTAGATCATCTTAGAGAGGAGAGGTTATATATTTGATTTCACCCTTACTGTAAACCTGGCAGTAGGACAATGTCGTACTTAAGCAAAGACGACATGACCTTGTGTAGGCTAAATCCGTTTCCACTGCCCCCTCATGGGTAGGGGACGTTTGAATCTCTGCCAGATTTGTTTGGCTTCTATCCCCCCCCCCCCTCTATCCCTACTCCCTCTCTCTCCTCTTAGTGCAGTAAGGTCGGCAGGATTAGCACATACCTTTCAGCTCACTGAAGGCGTAAACGTAATGGCCCTGCTATTTCCAGTGCTATGCATCTCAGCCCAGCCCAGCCCAGCTGCTATTGTTACAATCATACATTCTTTACCAATGGTGGCAAAAATTTAACAAAACATTTAATCTACAAAGGAACTTGACACAGATCTATGACTGGTCTACAAATTCAATTCATTTAGATTAACTCACTGTAAAGGACATGAAGTTCTGTGATCTGTTGATGATTGTTATGAATGTTTAAACAACTGAACACTATGTAATTCTTTGGATGACAGCTGAACAAAACCAATCGAAATAACTTAGCTAAGAAGTTCTAAAATTCAGACAGAAAACACCATGTATTAGTTTAACCATTTATAGGAGAACTTATGCACAGCCCTGTATATGAAATGTGTCGACATTAGGTTTTGATCCTCTAGGGTAACTCATTGCCATCACACGATTGTGCATACAATACTACCACAAAAACATACCCTTGATATTGTTTATGCAATTGCATGGCAATGAGCAAGGTACGTAGTACCGATCCACCCCACAAGGAACACAGAACAGAACAGGTGAAGGCAGGGGTGGTGGGTGGGCATGCACCCGCATGCTAGAACAAGCATCAACATCCGACTGAGTGAGTAACCTGATGGTTAAATAGACAGGTATACAATCTGACGTGGTGATATGAGCAATCCTGCATCAGCTGATGTGTTGCTGACCAATTACCACTCGGATGTCCTGGCTGGACTGGCTACACTAATTGCTCAAACAACATTATTGGTACCTTGTTGAAGTAGCTAGCTATTCATTGATTTCAAACAGGTCATTCACCTTTGCTTTGAAATTAAACAAGGGTCAAGGGTCAGTCTTAGTTATATTCTGAGCTATCATTTTGGATCAGAGGAATGCTCTCTCATTTTTCTGGTGTCCCGTTGAACCTTAGAAGGACGTGAGCCGTTAGATTATGGCTCAGGACTACCTGGCCTGACAGCTCCTAGCTGTCCCTGTCCAAAGGCCTCCTGGTTGAGTTGCACATCTAGCTGCTGCCTGATGATTCCTGCTATCATTGCCCACAACCCATCTGGTCTTCCATGTCCTTGTCCACCTGGTTGTGCAGCTGATCAGGATTCTGCCTAAAGACTCTGGACACAGCCCTTCTGCATGTATTGACTGCTGGTCATCTGAACATGCAAAAAGATCTGATTATGTTTTCTTATAATCTTCACCCGGCACAGCCAGAGGACTTGCCACCCCTCAGATTTCGGCTGCTCTGTAGGTTTCTTCAAAGATCCCGACCCTACTAGGGAGTTTTCTCCAGCCACTGTGCGTCAGTCTTTTGTGGCTTGGTCTTTGGGGTTTTAGGCTGGGTCTCTGTTAAAGCACTTTGTGACAACTGCTGATGTAAATATCAATTGAATTGAACTCACATGTAGTGAGCAGAAGGTGCCTGCAATATGAAGATAACTCTTTCAGCCTATTTGAATAGAGAAAATGATTCAATCTCCGGTTTTGTGTCACTTTATGTACCTCAATGAGCATAGTTTTTGAGGAAAGTCAGACACAAGGTATACAATCTTATTAAATGTCACTTGAAAATGAGGAAAAACATCAGACAAAAAGACAAAAACCTAACTATTATGCCAGAATGCCAAGTACTACATCTTGTAAAAACAAGGTACTGCTCATCAGTTGGTTAGTACCATTCCTATGGTGAAGCATGGTGGTGGAAGCATCTTACTATGAGTATGCTTCACAACAGCAGGGACTGGAAGACTGGTCAGGATTGAGGGAAGAATAAACATAGCAAAATACAGAGAGGTCCTTGCTTCAGAGAAACCTTATTCAGAGCATGCAGGACCTGACACCGGGGTGAAAATTCATCTTTCAGCACAAGTACAAAGCACACAGCCATGAAAAAGCTGGAGTAGCTTCAGGAGAAGTCTGTGAATATCCTTGAGTAGCCCAAGCAAAGCCAGGACTTGAACCTCATTGAAGATCTGTGGGAAGATCTGAATATTGTATATCACTGATGCTTCTCATCCAATATAACAGAGCTTGTGACGACCTACAAGGAAGAATGCGAGAAACTTGCCAAATCCAAATGTGCAAAGCTTCTAGAGACATACCCAAGAAGACTCAAAGCTGTGACTGCTGCCAAAGGCACTTCAAAAAGTACAGAATAAAGGTTCTTAATATTTATGTACATAAGATATTTCAGAGGTTTTTTTTCAGTAAAATGGCACACATTTCTCATCATCTACGGTACATAATATCATGAGAAATCTCTGTATGCAAGGGACAAGGCCTTTGGGCGCTCAGACGGCACTTCATTAAAAAAAGACATGATTCTGTAGTTGTTGCAGCATCTGTAAATGCAAGTTAAAACTCTACCATGCAAAGAAGAAACCATATACAAACAAGAACAAGAACCGCCGTCGCCTTCTCCGAGCCCATGCTCATTTAAGATGGACTGAGGCAAAGTGGAAAACTGTCCTGTGGTCTGAAAAATCTAATTTTGAGATTGTTTTTGGGGACACCGCATTGGCACCGCGTCCTCCGGGCTAAAGAGGAGAGGACCCTTCCAGCTTGTTATCAGCAGACAGTGCAAAAGCCAGCATCCACAATGGTATTGGGGTGCATTGGTGCACATGGCATGGGTGACTTGCACTTCTGTGAAGGCACCATAAATGCTGACAATATATTCAGGTTTTGGAGCAACATATGCTGCCATCCAGATTACTTCTTTTCCAGTGAAGACCTTGCGTATTTAAGCAAAATTTGATTTGGGGGCCCCCTCTTTCCTATTGGTCCGGGGCTCACTAGCGGACTTTGGCCCCCTAGGGGTTGGGGGCCCTAAGCGACCACCTATGTTGCATATGCCTAGGGCCAGCCCTGGAGGCCAGTGGGCATTTTTTGTGAGGCAAAGAGAAGGACCCAGGCCTTGCTGTACCTCAAAAGGAAGAAGCCCACATCACAAGGAGATATGCAGCTAGGTTGAGAAACCCGGGGAGATGAACTACATACAGTGACAGGAAGTAGCAATTGCTCCAAATCAACATGGAGTGTGCCATCATTGACGGGAATATGGGACCTGCCCTGTCTTGTCTGTTGACATAAGCCACCGCCGTCCAGTTGTCAGTCCTGACTAGAACATACTGGCCCAGCAGGGAGGACTGGAACCTCTGTAAAGCTTAAAATTAGCTAAGAGCTGCAGATAGTTGATGGTTCTCTGTGTATTGACCAATTTCCCTTGACTGTGCTAGCTACTGCAAGGAGCCCCCGACCCTGTGGTGATGTCAGGAGAAAAGGTAAGAGAGATCTGCTTAAGCCTAGTATTTGCTGGTAATAAAATAAAATAGTATAACGCAAGAATGTGTATTAATTATCAAGAATCACGAAACCCTGGACTTAGGCAGATCGTCACAGGGCTGGAGGGTGCTCTGCTGATACAGTGGCCTTCAGTGCCCTCCCCATTAAAGTCAAAATTGCTATTTTGCTGTTCACTCAAGGCATGAAAATTCAATTAAAAGATTTAAATGAAGCAAAGTTATAGAATGTCACCTTCTATTTTTGTCCATTTCAACACATTTTACCAGCTAAGAATAACAGCACTGACAGTTATGTAAGCATACGTATTGGGCCATTTGGCTCACTTGTGGTCAGGTGTTTCCTATTGCATGTACTGTTCACACATAAAAGAGCTGTGAATGTGTAGTCTCCGTTCTATTGTTTGCTTTTGCCTTCGGAGTCTGGTGTCAGTAGGCATAATCCAACACGAAGTCTAGGAAGCTGTCTATAAATGTAAAGAAAGTGATTTTGATGCTAAAAGAAAACAGGAACTCAATTAGAATCATAGAACAAAAGTGGGACATAGCCAAATAAGCAATTTGAAGTGTCTTGATACAGAAAGAAACCACTCGTGTCGTCAGCAATTGGCAACGACCAGGTTGGCCAAGGAAAACTGTGGATGACAGAAAAATAACCAGAACTGTGAAAAACAACCCTAAAATAATTGTCAGTGGAATCACCAACAACTTCCAGAATGTTGGGGTTAAAGGGTCACAATCTACTGTTTGCAGAAGACTTTGACAGAAAAATAACAAAGGCTACATTACAATATGCAAACCTCTGATCTGTACCAAAAACAGAAAGGCTAGATTAGAACTTGCTAAAAAGTACAGTTTGGGAACAGAATTTTATGGCCAGATGATACAAAGGTTAACCTTTATCAAAGTAATGGGAAGGGAAAAGTGTGGAGAAAAAAGTAACTGCATATCATCCAAAGCATACAACCTCATCTGTGCAGCATGGAGGTAGTGTCATGGCATGGGCATGCATGGCTGCCTCCAGAACCGACTCACTCATTTTGGATGATGTAACAAATGCCGACAGCAGCAGAATGAATTCAAAAGGGTACCGAAGCATCTTGGCTACCAATGTACAAGAACATGCCACCACACTTGTTGGGCGGTGTTTCACAATGAAAAGCAGGAATTATGGTGTTGGATGCAGAACTGAAGTCCACAAACAGGATTCTAACATACAGTTGTACTCATAAGTTTGCATACCCTGGCAGAAACTGTGAAATTTTGGCATTGATTTTGAAAATATGACTGATCATGCAAGAAAACTGTCTTTTATGTAAGGATAGAGATCATATGAAGCCATTTATTATCAAAGTTGTTTGGCTCCTTTTTAAATCATAATGATAACAGAAATCACCCAAATGGCCCTGATTAAAAGTTTACATACCCTTGAATGTTTGGTCTTGTTACAGACACACAAGGTGACACACACAGGTGAAAATGGCAATTAAAGGTGAATTTCCCACACCAGTGGCTTTTTAAATTGCAATTAGTGTCTGTGTATTAATAGTCAATGAGTTTGTTAGAGCTCACATGGATGCACTGAGCAGGCTAGATACTGAGCCATGGGGAGAAGAAAGGAACTGTCAAAAGACCTGCGTAACAAGGTAATGGAACTTTATAAAGATGGAAAAGGATATAAAAATACATCCAAAGCCTTGCAAATGGCAGTCAGTTCTGTTCAATCACTTATTAAGAAGTGGAAAATTCAGGGATCTCTTGATACCAAGCCAAGAAAGATTTAAAGAAAGATTTCAGCCAAAACTGCCAGAAGAATTCAGGATACAAAGAAAAACCCACAGGTAACCTCAGGAGAAATACAGGCTGCTCTGGAAAAAGACGGTGTGGTTGTTTCAAGGAGCACAATACGACGATACTTAAACAAAAATGAGCTGCATGGTCGAGTTGCCAGAAAGAAGCCTTTACTGTGCCCGACAACACCTTGATATGCCTCACAGCTTCTGGCACACTAATTTGGAGTGACGAGACCAAAATAGAGCTTTACGGTCACAACCAGAGGCGTTGCTAGGATCACAATACATTTGGGGCTTAGCATCCCCCCACAGAAAGTAGCCTACAGGGTTTTGAATGTGCATGATGAAAATATTTATGTACATGCTAGCGGCCTACATGTCTACATTGTTATAACGCACGATCAGAATTATAGATGAATAGATCGGGGTTATTTATTTACTATTTTTTTTGGTCAATTTGAGATCTGGGGCTATTCATAAAAGATACGGGGCTAGAGCCCCGGACGCCCAGGCCTAACGATGCCACTGGTCACATCCATAAGCGCTATGTTTGGAGAGCGGTCAACAAGGCATATAGTGAACAGAATATCATCCCCACTGTGAAGCATGGTGGTGGCACACTGATGTTTTGGGGGGGTGTGAGCTCTAAAGGCACGGGAATCTTGTGAAAATTGATGGCAAGATGAATGCAGCATGTTATCAGAAAATACTGGCAGACTATTTGCATTCTTCTGCAAGAAAGCTACGAATGGGACGCTCTTGGACTTTCCACCACGACAGTGACCCAAACACAAGGCCAAGTTGACCCTCCAGTGGTTACAGCAGAAAAAGGTGAAGGTTCTGGATTGGCCATCAGTCTCCTGACCTTAATATCATCGAGCCACTCTGGGGAGATCTCAAATGTGCGGTTCATGCAAGACGACCAAAGACTTTGCATGACCTGGAGGCATTTTGCCAGAATTCGGGGCCTCACAGACAATTATTACAAAAGACTGCATGCTGTCATTGATGCTAAAGGGAGCAATACACAGTATTAAGAACTAAGGGTTTGCAGACTTTTCTGCAGACTGTCCTCACAGAAGCTGATGTATGAAGTCACAGCATCAGTGTACTCATCCAGACTGTTAGTGGCAGACCTAAAAATGTCCCAATCAGTGCACTCCAGACACGTACGCAGATCCTCTGTTGCTTCACTGCTCCACATCTTTGACCTTCGCACAACAGGCTTAGAAAGTTTTAGTTGTTGCCTGTTTGTGGGTATTAGATGGACCATGACGTGGTATGAGAGTCCTAGAGCAGCGCGGGGTACAGCATGGTAGACATTACCAAATTTATCGTCAATGGGAGCTATACAGAGGAGCCCGTTTGCTCCATACTCTCTAGCTTTGACATATACCGACTCGCTGGCAACCTGGAGGAATAAGGATGGGGCCAGGGGAACTTGCAACTTCACCAGAAGATCGGGACAAATGGGGAGAGACTGCACAGCTGATTCTTTAACTGCCGCAAGTAGACGATCAACAATACCCAAGCTCAGTTGTCGACAGTGATCGCATGAACTGATATGGTTCTGAGCAGCGGAAGAATGCTCAAGATTCAGATACACCAGGCATATTGTGGGGGTAGTTTAATTCATTATAAAAGCCACACGAGCAAGGACGAACCCCTGAAGGATGACCTGCCACCTTCACAGATGTTTTTCTGACTGGACTCATTCTAACCAACAGAGCCAACCAGCCTGTTCTTGAGAACAAGAACGCAGAATGCAACCATGCAGTGAAATAAACAACACAACAATGCAGAGTGGGATATAGACTGTCAAATAGCAGAGCAAAAGTGCAACAAAACGGTAAGATAGCTTTCTTTTACTGCAAAAACAGTAGCAAACTGCTGGTGTGAGATTTGCCAAGAGTGGAAAATCCAAGTGACCAGGTGGATGTGTGTAACCTGGGGGTTGGGGCACAGTATGCCTTCCTCCAAAATACCCACCCACAAGAAACTATATGGAAGAGATCTATAAAAATATAGATTGGAGGCCCGTGTTTCATATGCAGAGATGATTGCTTATTTAACTCTAGCCATCTGGAAATGCATTGCCATGACCGCAGTTGGATACAACGACCAAGCATGCTGGCACAGAGGTACACATACTTCAATGAGGCAATAATGATTTAAATGAGTAGGTACTGAGGGGCACCTTTGACCCACTTCCTGTTTAGGGAAATAAAAAACAGTGAAAAATTATTCTAATGGTAGTCATTACTACATCACGTGCAAAACATTTATAAATAATGCTACTTTTGTGAAGACAGTGGATTTTTCTGAAAAGCCCAAAATGGCACACCATTCCCTCATAGTAAAGTAGATTGTCCTGGTTCCTCAGCCTGCCAAGACCAGATGTCTTCTAAACCTCTTTATGCTTCAGGCTTCAGTAGGGGAATTCAAACCAAAGAAATCTGGATGAAGTTATCAATTTAAAAAAAAATCCAAAGGTTTCACAAACTGCCAAAAAATACAGGTAGAGACATTGATGTACTTGGCTTAACATAAAGTAACGCAAACTGCAGAAACACTATCAAATGGGTAACATTCCCAGGAATTGCTGTGTGAAGGATTCAGTGACTTCTAGAACTATTCAGATTTTTTTATTGAGTACATACATATAATATTGGTTTAATATTTGCTTTATGGTATCTTACTGTATAGTAACAAGTATAACACTACATTTCTGTTTTATGCCAACATTCCAGGGATAACAGTATTATTTATAATTTAAGATTTTTTGTACATCTAAGGCTGTGGTTTTTGGTTTGGTCTTTCTATGTGCCAGTTAGTCCCTGATGTTGAAATAAATGTATCACAGAGCTCTAGCACACATCAATTCTTTGATTGGCAGATATTTCTCCCACTCATAGCTAGCTATCTGAGAATGTAATCAATTATAACCCCGTTTCCAAAAAAGTTGGGATGCTGCGTAAAATGCAAATAAAAATACAATGCAATGAGGTGCAAATCATGTATCCCTATATTTAATTGAAAATAGTACAATATATCTAATTTTAAAACTGAGAAATTGTATTGTTCTTGGAAAAATATATGCCCACTTTGAATTTGATGCCAGCAACACGTTTCAAAAAAGTTGGGACAGGGGCAAGTTTGCCACTGCGTTACATCACCTCTTTTAACAATACTCTGTTAGCGTTTGCGAACGGATGAGACCAATTGCTGTAGTTCTGAAAGTGGAATGTATTCCCATTCTTGCTTGACATAGTATATGGGCTGCTCAACAGTTCAGGGTCTCCTTTGTCGTATTTTTTGTTTCATAATGCGCTAAATGTTTTCAATGGGTGACAGGTCTGGACTGCAGGCAGGCCAGTTTAGATTCCAAGCTCTTTTACTACGGAGCCATGCTGTTGTAATACGTGCAGAATGTGGTTTGGCATTGTCAATCAATCAATCAATCAAATTTATTTATAAAGCCCTTTTTACATCAGCAGTTGTCAAAGTGCTTTTACAAAACACCCAGCCTGAAAACACAAAGAGCAAACAACAACAGTGTTGAAATTCAATGGCTAGGAAAAACTCCCTAAGAAGGCCGAAATTTAGGAACAAACCTGGGGGGGGGGGTTGTCAGGTATCGTCTTGATCTGCAACACAACCAGGAGGACTTTGGACAGCAACGAGTCTTTCAAGCCTGGTACTCTGGAGGTGTGGGCTAAGACCTCATGTCCGCCTAAGTTTAAACAGGGCAGGAGACAAGGAAAATTTTGAAAATGCATTCCTTAGATCTACAAGGATTTACAATGGAGAAGGAGAACTGACCCTACTCCCCCGGCACAATAATATAGCAGCGTAAAACCTTGGGGTTGAGACAGGGGGGTACAGTGACACTGGGGCCCTGCCTGGGGGAGGCCCCGGACAGGGCCCAACAGGCAGGAAGTCAATCCACCCACAATGCCAAGCATCAACCAAAGGGACACCCACCAACCGCAACCACCCTGAAATGAGGGCCGAGTATTGCCAACAGAGTTCAAACTATATTGCACGATGGGCGCTCCGGAGAGACAACAACAAGGCAGTGATTCCACCCCTGAATGGCATTTGAGGGAGGGCATCCCAGTGGCGATGAGAGCCCACCTGGCAAGACCGCAAGGGTGGACAGTATCAAGCCTTTCCGGTCACCTTCACAACCCTGGGCCAGACTGCACTTGGTCATAGACCATGCTGAAGAGATGAAAACCTTAAAATCAGCCCTAGCCTTAACAGGCAGCCAGTGTAAAGAGGCTAGTACTGGAGTAATGTGTACAATTTTTTTAGTTCTAGTTAGGATTTTAGCAGCCGTGTTCAGCACTAATTGAAGTTTATTTATTGATTTATCAGGGTAACTGGAAAGAAGAGCATTGCAGTAATCTAATCTGGAAATTTTTCTGCATCAGTATTTGATAAAAAAGTTTCTGTATTTTGCAATGTTCCGAAGATGGAAATATCTCAACTCTTGAGATACATTTTATATGTTCATCAAAGGAGAGTCAGGGTCGAGGGTAACACCGAGGTTTCTCACTGTTTTTTGGGATACGACCATACAGCCGTCAAGGTTCACAGTGAGATCTGCCAACAAAACTCTTCGTTTCTCGGATCCTAAAACAAGCATTTCTGTTTTCCTTGAGTTTAAAAGCAAGACATTTTCTGTCATCCACTTCCTAATATCTGAAACGCATGCTTCCAAAGTAGCTAATTTTGGGGCTTCTCCATGCTTCATCGAAATATACAACTGTGTCATCAGCATAACAGTGAAAATTGACATTGTGATTCCGGATGACATCACCCAGGGGCGGCATACATAGTGAATAGTGTCTTGCTGAAATAAGCAAGGCCTTCCGTTGACTAGATGGCAAATTTTGTTGCTCCAAAACCTGTATATTGTTCAGCATTAATGGTGTCTTCACAGATGTACAACTCACCCATGTTCTGTGCACTAATGCACCCCCATACCATCACAGATGCTGGCTTTTGAACGGTGTCCAGATAAGAAGCCGAAGGTCCCTCCCATCCTCACTTCTGACAGACTCATCCTCTCTCAAATTATCTTTTAATACGCAATCATGTTACTGACCTGTTGCCAAATCACCTAATTAATTGTGTGATATTCCAACAAGTTTTAGTTTTTTAACATTACACAACCTTTCCATTCTTTTGTTGCCTCTGTTACAACTTTTTAAAAATGTGTTGCGTGCATGATATGGAAAGTGGGCATATATTTTTCAAAACAATAAAATAACAATAAAAACAATAAATGTCTGTTTTAACATTTGATATGTTGTCTTTGTACTATTTTCTATTTGAATATAGGGTTTAAATGATTTGCACATCATTGTATTTTGTTTTTATTTACATTTTACTCAGCATCCCAACTTTTTTGGAAACGGGGTTGTACAGTAGTTGAAATCAACAGCACTCATTTTGTCTTCTGCTGTGCTTTAGCCATCCTTCACTCAGATAGGTGACAGAACCTTTTGATGCAGAACACAATGTTAGGCACAATGTTCCTGTCAGATTTGGGAATCATTCCCTAAACTCCATCAAAAGGACATTGGTATGGGCGTACACACATACAGGAAGAGATCTGTCGGTGGATTAGCTCATCTCAAGAGCTTGTTGCCTCAGCTTGAGCAGTGAAATGAGAATTGGGTGTTTCTGTATCTGATAACAATCTAAGCTTGCTGGAATTTCCAGGAATTCCCAAGCAGGAGACATAGAGGAGCCAGTTCTCAAAATCTCTCTCACAGGGCAAAACAGGGCAGGTTTCTCTCTGTCTCCTCTGTCTGTCAAAGCATGGGATTGCTGACAGGTCCTATCAACAGCCCTGCACGACTTCTCTGTGGCAGGCTACACTACTGATAAAACTATGTACATTATGAGCTGCGTGCTGTGCCAGGCTTATATCACATAAATACTATACATTTTTACGGTCTTTATTTATACTGAAAAATCAACTCTGACCAAGGTCCATTTTACAGAGTCCTGTATTACAACAATGAAAACATAGTAAATGGAAGTAAAACACACATTAAGAAAAACAATCACAATTTACAGTAAAAATATAATTTATAAGAAATTTGAAATGTCTTGTAGGCACTAAAACATTTAACTTAAGATCACTGAATGGCGTTCCATGAGTGTAGGGCAAAAAAATTCTAAAGCAGTTTCAACCAGTTCTGAATAGGCCTGCAGTAACACCAGCACAATAAGTTCTAGAGAACGTGTTTTGTACCTGCTGTTCTTCCAACTACTTTTCTCTGTTAGATTGTCTGGAAGTTCTTGCGTGACTGCCTTACATAAAAACTTAATGCGTTAACACGTGTGAATAATGAAAAATGCTAAACGCCATATTTTTTTTTTGTCACCATTAACACATTTTTCTTGTTTGAGCCTCAGAATCATCCATAGTTGGCGCTTGACCGGTGTTGGAGTTGTGCGGGGCGCTTCACATTAACTTTTTTAATAGAACAATGGAGAGTAGCCTACGCATTCCTGTCATAAATTGTTTACTCACCACTTTTCTCTAAAAACAGTGCGTTACCTACTCGTACAACAGAACACAGTTTACGCTGTACCAAGTTGTTGGAAACTGGAATATCTAAGAGAAGAAAAGCCTTGCCTCCCCTCTCACCCTTTTCTGAAACTGGTCCAGAGACGCAAATCCACCTGTTAACCTTGCATTTAGCATGGTAAGTTATCCTCACTTTATGTTGTGGCTAGCCTCAGCTAAGCATTGATGTCGTCGCCAGTCGCATTTCCAGCAAAATATATTATAATAGCAGAGTCAACAACTTCTCTGCTGTGCATAAACAAATTACAGATCTCTCCTGTTAACCTTTTCACACGTGAGTTTCAAATATCCCTTAACGGACCCCCAGTGCGAGTTTTTTTTACGTGTGATTTCAGTACTCATTCAGAGTTCCAGAATGTGATTATGACGTCACAATACATTTCATCCGCAGCTTCCCAAAAACACCACGCTGCTTACTAGTTATACATCTAATTTTTTTTTCAGTTATATTAGCAAACTACTACCGGTAGTAATTCTGTTAAAAATGTATATTGAATAATTATTGACCAACCTTAAAAATGCTGTCATTTTTCTTAAGATCGCGGCGCAAAAGATAGTGACACGTTTCACTTGTATCAATAAAACATACGCTATCAGGCAATAGGTGGTGTGTAAATCATTTATTTACGTAATTATTCAGAAGCTCTCAAATGTTTATGACAAATTATTCCGATTATTGCAATTAGTAATGGACAAATACGATCAGTGAAAAAAAAAGATTTTTGAAAATTACGTTGAGCTTTTTTCTCAAGAGCAATTCCTGAGGGGAACAACAAAAACAGTGCTGTAATGCTGTTTCAGTTTGCGCCATCGGTTTGCTCGCTATTGTGTGTGAACCCTACCAACATAAAAACAAACTGACTGGATTAACCCCACGTTAGCTACGTGCATTGAGTGCCGTTCGGACGGTTTACAGGAACACAGTCACCTTGCCAGGTAAGGAACACTACATACATTGCATTGCAAGCTTCTCTCATTGACTCGAATTCAAACAGCGGCAAACACTGGTTGATGTTTTACTGTAGCTAGCTAGCAAACGTCAGCTAACCGCTAGCTAACAAAGTGTGACCTGTAATTAAATGCAACGAAAATGAAGATTGTTGAAGGTTATAAATGTGTCTTATTGTACTGAGCGGTAGAAGTAAAGAAATGTCTAACATATCTTTTGTTCGAACTAGTTACTGAAAGTCAGCCACCAATAGGGTTGCCACCTTCAATGTGGAAAAATAAGGGACACCTTGGCTAGCGGCCACAAGCCCGGGAGACATAAATGCCGGGGGTCTGGGGGTCCTCCCACATGAGGTTTTGAGTGTCATACACTTAATTTCCTGCATTCTGGTGAATTTTTATGCCCCGATTTGTGCTTTTTATGCATCAGTTTCAAAGTCCTCTGCTATTCTCAACATGAATGTAATGGAAATAGAGTCAATAAGAGTAAATAACAGTTGCATCAATTATATTAAAAAATAAAACATCAGATAATAGACATAGGCAAGGAGTTTGGTCTTTCAAAATAAACTATTTGGTATATTTGGAAGAAGCAAGAACCCACCCTCCAGGAAGGATGGGGTAGCCTAGCTTTTTCTGTTGCTTCTCCCATGCTCTGGAATAGTCTCCCATCTCACATTAAGTTCCTTTCCACCATTGACAACTTTAAATCAAATTTAAAGACCCACCTTTTTTTCTCTTGCTTTTAGTTCAGTCTGAGGTTGTCCCTTGGTTTTGGTCAGGTCCACTCTACTTCTTTTTAACATCCTCATACTGTGTTTTAATCTGTTGTTGGTTTTATTCAATTTCATTTAACTTATTGTATTACTTTGATCTTGACTTTATCTTTTTAGTTGTCTTAAGTGTTTTCCATTTTAGTCTTGCCCTCTATGTATTATATGTACTATTGTATTATATTATGTTTTGTTGCCTTTTATGTATTATTCCTTTATGTATACAGACCCGGCGGCACAGAGGGCATTGCCCCCCAGCGAAAATGCTTTCCCCCAAAAAATATTTTGGGTAATATTCTTCGTAATACTGTACTTCACTAATTACTGTTGGGAATGTAGGCTAGCTCTCTTGCCTTCATCTGCAAATGTGATCGAAGATGTGCTTTACATCACTAAGCTACAAAGAATGTGTAACTACTGTAGTTACTAAAAGCTTTCGAATTTGATTGACAGCTGTGTATTTCGCTAGTATACAGCTTCAGCAGGCCATGCATGCAAAAGTTATTTGCTTTCCGTCCCTCTTGCTGAAGTTACTATTCTACTATTGATTCTACTATTGATTTGTAGGATAAACGTGCCCACCCATGAAAAACAAAGGCCCATTTGTTCTAGCGCCTGCACGTATAGCCTACCTGTATTGAAGTGGATGTTAATCCATCTGCCTCGACTGTAAAGCACTGGGTCAACTCCTGTTGTTTTTAAATGTGCTAAATAAATAAAAGTGACTTGACTTTCCACCAAGTGGGATGTTGGTTAAATTTCTCTCACACATACACACACAGCTCGCACGCGTGGAGAGGGCGGGTCTTCTGCCTACAGGACTGGCAACTTGTGTATCTGGGTGAACCTCTCTTCTAAATGTTACCGCGCTTGAGTCTCCATAAACAGGGCAACGATGACGTTGAATGACAGACAACACGCCTGTCATTCTGAATTACTACTACTTATTACTATGTCTCATGAAACTCTTTTGGTTTTATTATTTCTCATGTGAATCCAAGCTTGTGAAAATGTAATGCATGCATTAGAGTAGGATGTGCACGAAAATACGGGACAAATCGCGTCCCATATTGATTCTGTAAGGGACAGTGCATTTTATTTTTCAATATGGGACAATCCCATATTATACGGGACGGGTGGCAACCCTAACCACCAACAACAGACTCCCTCATATTCCCACACACGCACTGTAGTTATGTAGTACCTGCATGATGTGCTACTGCTGAGGACTGGATCAAACTATTGTGAGGCAAAGGGCGGTGGGTCACAATCATTTGAAACATAAAATGCGCTATTAAGTGCATATCCAGCGCAAGTGCTTTCATTGCGTGTTATAAATATTATTGAAATTACATAGTTATTTTTACAGTGATATATTGGGGAGGGACAAATCATAGTTTTCCCAGGATGGCAGATCTGTCCTGACTTTTTCGTCAAGTGAAAAGACGAGAGAATCGTGGGAACCCCTATACTCTTTTACTGACCCAGGGGTTTTTATCTAGCCTATATTACCCCAGAAATCATGCATGGATGCATACTTCGAAAATCTACCAGAAATAGTCGCTATATAACCGTGAACAGTTTTATTTTAGGCTTACTATAACGTAGCTACTGAAGGTTGTAGCCAAGTTTTTATCTATCCGGAACAAATCCTAATGCATAATTTGCTTTGACTGTAACGAGATTTGAACGTGGGACCTATTGGTTGCATGTCTGGGTCTCTAACCACTACGCTATTTAACAAGGGTCAGCCAGCCAGCCAGCCAGTCAGTCAGTAAGAGACATTCGGTCTTCTTGGCCGGCTCCGCTTACCCGGTCCGGCAAAAAAAAAGTTTATTTACCAATTTAGAGAGAGGACGACAGTTACTATCTCTAAAGTTACTGCATATGCAGTGGGAGCACATGAGTGTTTTTTTCCAGACTTTAGGAATAACCCCGAAAAATTAATGTTATATTAAATATGTGTTAGACCTCCAGAGATAATTGGAGCAGCACTAAGTAAGCACAGATATAGCATTTAAGCCTGTGGTTTTCTTAGTGTCTATAACTATTAATGAATCGAGGACCTTTTTTTTCTTGCACAGACTCAGCGAAAACCCTGTAAAAATCAGTGAGTTCCTGCATAATTACATGGTTTTCATGATTTATTACTTAGTCATCATTTATTCCTTAGTCATTAGGTGTAAGTGTCATAGGCGGAAATCCCAGGGGGGGACAGGGGGGACATGACCCCCCCATCCTAGGGAAAACTATGATTTGTCCCCCCCAATATATACATGTAAACATAACTGGGTCATTTCAATAATAGTAATAAGACCCAACGAAAGCACTTGTGCGGACCATACCGCATTTAAGTTTAAAAAAACTGCGCCACACCCACCCTTTGCCTCACAGTTTGATCCACTGCTCCCCAGCCCTCAGCAGTGGCACATCGTGCAGGTACAGTGCATGTGTGGGAATCTGACAGTCTGTCCTTGGTGGTTGACTTTCAGTAAGTAGTACAAACAAAGACGTTTCTTTACTTCTACTACTCAATACAAAAAAAACTATTTCTAACCGTCACCAGCCTTCATTTTCTCTGCATTGAATTACAGGTCACTCATTATGTTAGCTAGCGGCTAGCTGATGTTTGCTAGCAAGCTACAGTAACATCAACCAACTTTTGCAGCTGTTTGAATTCGAGTCAACGAGAGAAGCTTGCAGTGCAGTGTATGTAGTTTTCCTTAGCTGGCAAGGTGACAGTGTTCGTGTCTACCGTCTGAAAGGCACTCAATGCACGTAGCTAACGTGGGCTAATCCAGTAAATTTGTTTTGTGTTGGTAGGGTTCACACACAATAGCTGAATTTGCAGAGCTATAGTAGCAAGCAAACCGATGGTGCAAACTAAAACAGTATTACAGCACTATTTTTGGTGTCCCCCTGAAAAATTGCTCCTGAGAAAATTTTATGTAATTGTCCCCTCCAAACTTGATATCAGATTTTCTCCCCTGGTAAGTATAGATGTTTATTAAATATAACCTATTGCGATAAAGTCACAAATAAAAGCACCAGCAATTGCATTTTGATCTGTAATAGTAGTCTGCTTTTGCTTTTCTGATAAGTTTTATACATAGGTTTCTCAATTACTTCAAAGTCTGACAATCCAAGCCAGAATATGTTTTTCTTTATTTTCTTTTTTTCATTTTGATTTCATATATGAATAGCATCAGATATTTCACAGTTAAACTAGGGATTGGATCTGTTCTTGACTCATATCCTCATATGCTTATCTGCTATAAAGGTAAAAACAGTCCTTTATAAAACAGAATCCTACTATAAAATAAATTAAACTAAGAATAGTGGTGTTGTTTACCTCAAAAAACATGTTATATTCCTCTAAATAATGTTTTCATTTTTGCTAGATGAATCAAATATTTTAACAAATCCACATTTTTTCAGTAAGTGGAATTTGGATGAGTAACCAGTTATGAAATGCTAGGATCCTGCAGAAAATTTCAATCCCATGACTCAGTGAAGGCATAAAACAAGAAAGATTTTGTCTTATTTGTGACTAGCAGTGCCTGAATGAGTTCCATAAAATCATACTTCAACTGTTCTGAGCTGCCTTTCATGGTGTCATTTGGTATGTACGACAGAAGAATACATTTGTGAGTGAGAAGATTCCGGAAGCTACCAGCTAGGCCAACCCCCTCCCCCAACACACCTGCCTCCCCTTGGGACCTCGTCAGGGGAGGTACTTAATGGCTCCCAGAGTGCAGCTTGGGGTGGAGGCCAAAACATCAGACGAAGATGGAAAAAAGTCCAGGGGAGGAAGTTGGCCAGGAGAGGGAGAGTGCTGGAGCAGCTACCAGAGCTATGACCCCCAGCACCCATTCCTCCCAAACTCCCACCGGGAGGCTGCCCCAGGGTTGATGCTGCCTCCCCTGGAAAGGGATTTGTCCTTAGCTTTTGATTTCTCCTTCACCTTGTCTTAATTCACTGATTCATCTAGAGGTGATCCGAGAGACAACATTGCCTTTGTTTCTCGTCCCTTTGTTTTGAACAAAAGACAAATACATCAAGTAAATAGAAAAATCAGTAAAACTTAAAATGTATTGTTTAAAACGTAAATCCAAGAAAAAGTAAACCCAAGTAAAACTTTAACATCAATAAAACAATGTAAAATCATATAAAAGCAAAAAGTTTATCAAGGGACAAACGTTTATGTGCTGGCTGATGTGACATATTAGTTTACATAACCTTTGAGAATTGATAATATATGTACCATTCATAAAAAAAACATGAGTGAGCAGGCATAACGTCTTTTATTTCTTATGGGATTCACATTCAACTGTAGGTCATAACAGAATGGCACAATCATAAAACAAAACATGGCAACAAAGAAAAAAATGAACTGACCCCTGTTCAAAAGTCTGCATACCCTTAGTTCTTAATACTGGGTATTGCCCCCTTTAGCATCAATGACAGCGTGCAGTCTTTTGTAATAGTTGTCTGTGAGGTCCCGAATTCTTGCAGGTGGTAATGCTGCCCATTCGTCTTGGCAAAATGCCTCCAGGTCATGCAAAGTCTTTGGTCGTCTTGCATTAACCGCACGTTTGAGATCCCATTATGGCTCGATGATATTAAGGTCAGGAGACTGTGATGGCTACTCCAGAACCTTCACCTTTTTCTGCTGTAACCACTGGAGGGTCAACTTGGCTTTGTGCTTAGGGTCATTGTCGTGCTGAAAAGTCCAAGAGCGTCCCATGCGCAGCTTTCATGCAGAAGAATGCAAATTGTCAGAAAATGCCAGTATTTTCTGATAACTTGCTGCATTTTCACACGATTCCCCGTGCCTTTAGAGCTCACACACCCCCATAACATCAGTGAGCCACCGCCATGCGGAGGCTATAGGTCTTGTTGAGCCCTCTCCAAACATAGCGCTTATGGTTGTGACCAAAGTTCTATTTTGATCTTGTCACTCCAAATTACAGTGTGCCAGAAGCTGTGAGGCGTGTCAAGGTGTTGTCGGGCATATTGTAACCAGGCTTTTTGTGGCATTGGCGCAGTAAAGGCTTCTTTCTGGCAACTCCACCATGCAGCTCATTTTTGTTCAAGTATCGTCGTAATATGCTCCTTGAAACAACCACACCGTCTTTTTCCAGAGCAGCCTGTATTTCTCCTGAGGTTACCTGTGGGTTTTTCTTTGTATCCCGAACAATTCTTCTGGCAGTTTTGGCTGAAATCTTTCTTGGTCTACCTGACCTTGGCTTGGTATCAAGAGATGCCCCAATTTTCCACTTCTTAATAAGTGATTGAACAGTACTGACTGACTTTTGCAAGGCTTTGGATTTCTTTTTATATCCTTTTCCATCTTTATAAAGTTCCATTACCTTGTTAAGCTTTTGACAGTTTTTTTCTGCTCCCCATGGCTCAGTATCTAGGCTACTCAGTGCATCCACGTGAGAGCTAACGGGTTTCATTGACAATACACAGACAGTAATTGCAATTTAAAAAGCCACAGGTGTGGGAAATTCACCTTTATTTGCCATTTTCACCTGTGTGTCACCTTGTGCGTCTGTAACAAGGCCAAATATTCAAGGGCATGTAAACTTTTGATCAAGCCAATTTGGGTGATTTCTATTATCATTATGATTTAAAAAGGAGCCAAACAACTGTGATAATAAATGGCTTCATATGATCACTATCCTTAAATAAAAGACGTTGTTTTTGCATGATCAGGCATATTGTCAACATCAATGCCAAAATTTCACAATTTCTGCCAGGGTATGCAAACTTATGAGCACAACTGTATGTCACATCAACAACAGACATTGGGTGTGTCTGTTCTTACATAATATATTCATATGAATTATATTACTTTGGGAGCCATCGCAGCGTTTAACAAATGAATTGTGGGGTGCATAAATGTCAGTTCAATGTTTGTTGACATTAAATGATTCTTTATTATTTAGTACAGCCATTTATATATATGAACTCATTCTGCCCTTTTCTTCACCCTGTGTTTCTGGTCATGTGCAATGATTGGAATGTTTATGTGTTACGAATGTTTATCTCTGGTCTGAATACAGGACAGTGGTCATGCCTTAATCACCCTATCTTGACCCATGAGTTGATCACTCTGTCTTGCGTTATGATGCATAGATTGCAATGTGTCTCTAGTTGATAAGGGGGTTATTCTTCAGAACTAGTCTTGTCATCCTTAAGTTAGCTATCCAACCCCCACATCTTTAGTTTTGAGGATTTAGTTTTGAGGATATAAGCCAGAATGTGTTGTGAAAACAGGCTCTCTTGCTTCGTCCTCAGCCTCTGTGCATGCATCTTGGCTCTAGCAATCAACTCAACAACAGGTTTTACATGTCTGCCTTGTCATGTAATTTTGTACATTATGTTGTACTGTATGTAGGCTAAGCCGGTTTTTGTGCCAGTGTGAAATAGATCTTAGTAAATCTTTATCTGAGTACAAGTCAAAGTATAATTGTTCTACAATAGCAGCATGAACATACACAAAAAGAGAAGATACGAAAGCAGCCTCTTCTGATTGACTCATCTACAATAGTTGTAGTTGTAGTATATGTGTCACACATGTTCTGTGGTTTGTTCTTGCTCCCTTGGTAAGTCAACACTGTTGACTTTTCAACTGTTCACATACATGCAGATACTGATATGGACACACAGGGCTGTATGGTCTGTTGAGAAGTTGCCATCATTGTGGTGTCAGGCAATCTGAGTCATATTATATGAAGGTAAAAGCCAAACTAGTGATGGGAAGTTTAATCCTTGTACTGACTCTGATCTTTTGTAAGTATGAAGAGCTAATCTTTCAATTAATTTTGTTTATGTGTGTCAGGAACACACAGAGCATGCTGGATCACCTACTAGCAAACAATAAACTAAACTCATTGCTCATCAAAGAAATGATTAAATTTAACAAATCACTCAATCATTTCTTTGTTTTATTTAAACAGAGTATGTACACTACCGTTCAAAAGTTTGGAGTGACTTAGAAATGTCCTTGTTTTACATGAAATATACATAAAATTAGTTTGAATAGGAAATATAGCAAAATGAATAAGAAATATAGTAACTGACAAGGTTAGAAATAATGATTTTTAATTTAAATAATAGTGTCCTTCAAACTTTGCTTTTGTCAAAGAATCCTCCATTTGCAGCAATTACAGCTTTGCATTCCTTTGGCATTCTAATTTTCAATTTGTTGAGGTAATCTGAAGAGATTTAAGCTCATCCTTCCTGAAGCACCTCCTACAAGTTGGATTGGCTTGATGGGCACTTCTTACGTACTGTACCATACGGTCAAGCTGCTCCCACAACAGCTTAATAGGATCCATTGACTGTGCTGGCCACTCCATTATAGACAGAATATCAGCTGACTGCTTCTTCCCTAAATAGTTCTTGCATAGTTTGGAACTGTGCTTTGGGTCATTGTCCTGTTGTAGGAGGAAATTGGCTCCAATCAAGAGCCGTCCACAGGATATGGCGTGTCGTTTCAAAATGCAGGGATTGCGTTCCTTCTTCAAGATCCTTTTTACCCTCTACAAATCTTCCACTTTATCACCACCAAAGCAACCCCAGACCATCACATTGCCTCCACCATGCTTGAAAGATGGCATCAAGCGCTCCTCCAGCATCTTTTCATTTGGTCTGTGTCACGAATGTTCTTCTTTGCGATCCGAACACCTCAAACTTAGATTTGTCTGTTCACTTTTTTACAGTCTTCCTCTGTCCAGTGTCTGTGTTCTTTTGCCCATCTTAATCTTTTCTTTTTATTGGCCAGTCTGAGATATGGCTATTTCTTTGCAACTCTGCTTAGAAGGCTAGCATCCCGGAGTCACCTCTTCACTGTTGAGGCTGAGACTGGTGTTTTTTGCGGTTACTATTTAATGAATCTGCCAGTTGAGGACCTGTAAGGCATCTGTTTCTGAAACAAGACACTAATGTATTTGTCCTCTTCCTCAGTTGTGCACCGAGGCTATAACATGACTATAACATATCTATAACATGTTGTGGAAAATGCACTATACGCATTATCACATTTGTTATACTATTCAGTTGCCAGTGTTCACAAACATGACATTGTTCACAAATCTGAGGAAGGGGGCAGAGCTGTGATTAAATAAACTCCAACGCGTGGAGTGTGACCAGGTTTGGATACGATAAAAGTGTGCACCCCCTCATAATATATCATCCTGGTATCCGATCATCAGACTCATCCAGATGTAAACAATCTGGTTATGAGGTCTGTCTTGTCCGACAGGTCCAGTCACTTCAGATAATCCCATGACAAATGCTGCAAACTGAGAAAACAATCTGGATTGAATATTAGTTTGACGTCTGCCTTCGGGGCCATGCTGCGTGCCAGCAGAAAGGCCCCCTGGACTGTGTGTTTTTAAAAGAGCGCATGGTGTGACCCACATGACCTTTTGTAATTAAAAAGCCAGACATGCTGATTATGTGTGTATGCTGTCTGCCCCCATGTAGATTCATGTTCAGAGATGCATACACAGAGCATGTCTTGGGTTAGAATCCAGCTCGGCCCTGATGTTGACCACTGGTTACACAGTAACCTTCAAACTATGACTCCAAATTATAAAAAATATTAACAGTGCAGGCAACTTAGCCATGTAGATGTAAATCTAGGGACGACACGCACAGATACACACATGCGTGCACACATCTGAGGAAGTCTTAAATAGACAGTGAATTAAATGAAGAACAAAACAAGAGTAAATACAAATTCTTGAGTTGAAACTAGGGCACGGCTCTCCCAAGGGGGTATTGCTGTGAATATTATCTAGCATTCCAGATAAGACAACAATAAGTAGAGTATAGCCATTATTACAACAATATGATCAACAACATTCAACATTTCAAATTTAGAATTCTGTACTTCCTGAGGAGAAGTGAAAAAAATATTGGAAAAAAATCCACCAGAGTAGCATAGGGAGTCTGTTCACTCTCTCTCCTCTGAAACACTAAACACTCCTTTATACCATGCTGTTTGTATCAGTTGACTCCCCTGGGAACACATCCTCTACTCACAAGATTGTGGGAAATAAAATCTAAGACACTTGTCACTGTGTCGCCACACTACTGAGGGACTGAGTGCAAGAAAATCCTTTTACCACAGGTGAAAACACCCTTGTCTGAAAATGCCAGCTACTTAACATGGATCATTTTAGAGAGTTTGCTCTAGTACGTTTTTGGGCAGAGAAAAAGGGATGCTGTTGTGACTATGATCACCTGAACAACAGAAATCTGTTTTTGTGGTTAAGTTGTTTGGGTGGACTGTGTGTGTGTTTATATGTATGTGAGTGTTTCCACATGTATTACTGTACTGGTAAGGAGTAGATGTTGAATATATTAACTCATGACAAATCATGACTAGTAAGGACATTTTGCTGTTTCTCAATTTTATAAACAGCTTTTATAGGGTTTGGTTTAAGGTTATGGTTCTAATTAGGTTTAGGGTTAAGGTTAAGCATAAAGGCTTAAGTTTAGGAGTTGGGGTTATGTTGAGATTTTGGGGGTTTTATTGCTAAAGATATGATCAAGTTTAAAAATCAGAAAATAGGATTTTTATAGAATAGAAATGTCCTAAAAGACAGCCTCGCAAGTATAGTAACAGCAAGCATGCATACGTTTTGTTTATGTGTGTATGTGCGTTTGTGTGTAAACAGATTTCACTATTTAAATGTGGACAAAAAGGTTTCCAAACCTAAACTAGGAAAATGCTATTAATGGGAAAATGTTCCCTCCCCATTTTGAAAAAGAGTTTTTTGGATGTAACTTAAATGTTAGTTCCCTTTTGGTTATTCACTTGGTACGACACCTAGGGCATGCACTAACATTCTCTGCAACACACTCTGCATGTGCACAAGATGAATTAAATCATGCATTATGAAGCCAAACAGGTCCTGCATCCCAAGTGATAAAAACCTGGTCTGGCCCTGAATACATTGATTATTTGCTCTTCGCTTTCCCTAACAGACAATTTGACATTTTCAAAGAAGGAAATAATGTTCTCATACCTGGGAATGCTCCTTCCCTTCTGGGGCATTTGCTCCTTCCCTTCTGGGGCACTGAGTTGCTGCTCTGCCATAGAGCAGCAACTCAATTGGTCACTTCGGTTATATCCCTCTGGGTATTCTTGCTGTGAGCTGTCTCTGCATTCCTTGAAAATCCTTGGTTATTTCTCACAAAAAATGAATTAACTTCTGCCTTGGGACTCCTCTGCCCAAACCTTACAGCTTCAACTTACCTGTCCACTTATACCCCTCCTGGCATTGTCACTGTGAAAAGTCACTGCTGGGTTTAGGTTATTTTTTTGCAGATATAAGATGCAGGCGTCAACACAAGGTTTGCAATCCAGATCATCCACTTGCTCATACGGCATCACTTTAACCAATTGCCACAAGTTGTACCTGGTGTGACTGGGACATGCTTTTGCTGACCTCTGCCCCAGCTCAGCCAGATGCTACCAGCTACATTTGAGAGGTGAGTTGATTTTTTCTTAGATTGAAGATGAAGTCTGACAAGAACTCCTTTTTCATTCCTTTGATATTTTACTGATGGGAGAGAAGAGGAATGGCCTGGCTTTCCCAAGCATCCCAGGCCGGACGAGGTTTGAATGAGAGATAATGAGAATTATTTTTAACCTAAGTTATTATTTCATTAATAAGGTATAACTTGTTTACATCTTAGAATATGGAAGACTGAATGCGGTTTGGAAGTGATTTTGGGGCAGATACAGTGAGGGGAAAATGTATTTGATCCCCTGCTGATTTTGTACGTTTGCCCACTGACAAAGAAATGATCAGTCTATAATTTTAATGATAGGTTTATTTGAACAGTGAGAGACAGAATAAGAACAAAAAAATCCAGAAAAACGCATGTCAAAAATGTTATAAATTGATTTGCATTTTAATGAGTGAAATACGTATTTGATCCCCTCTCAATCAGAAAGATTTCTGGCTACCAGGTGTCTTTTATACAGGTAACGAGCTGAGATTAGGAGCACACTCTTAAAGGGAGTGCTCCTAATCTCAGCTTGTTATCTGTATAAAAGACACCTGTCCACAGAAGCAATCAATCAATCAGATTCCAAACTCTCTACCATGGCAAAGACCAAAGAGCTGTCCAAGGATGTCAGGGACAAGATTGTAGACCTACACAAGGCTGGAATGGGCTACAAGACCATCGCCAAGCAGCTTGGTGAGAAGGTGACAACAGTTGGTGCGATTATTCGCAAATGGAAGAAACACAAAAGAACTGTCAATCTCCCTCGGTCTGGGGCTCCATGCAAGATCTCACCTCGTGGAGTTGTAATGATCATGAGAACGGTGAGGAATCAGCCCAGAACTACACGTGAGGATCTTGTCAATGATCTCAAGGCAGCTGGGACCATAGTCACCAAGAAAACAATTGGTAACACACTACGCCGTGAAGGACTGAAATCCTGCAGTGCCCGCAAGGTCCCCCTGCTCAAGAAAGCACATGTACAGGCCCGTCTGAAGTTTGCCAAAGAACATCTGAATGATTCAGAGGAGAACTGAGTGAAAGTGTTGTGGTCAGATGAGACCAAAATCGAGCTCTTTGGCATCAACTCAACTCGCCGTGTTTGGAGGAGGAGGAATGCTGCCTATGGCACACCATCCCCACTGTCAAACATGGAGGTGGAAACATTATGCTTTGGGGGTGTTTTTCTGCTAAGGGGACAGGACAGCTTCACCGCATCAAAGGGACGATGGACGGAGCCATGTACTGTAAAATCTTGGGTGAGAACCTCCTTCCCTCAGCCAGGGCACTGAAAATGGGTCGTGGATGGGTATTCCAGCATGACAATGACCCAAAACACACGGCCAAGGCAACAAAGGAGTGGCTCAAGAAGAAGCACATTAAGGTCCTGGAGTGGCCTAGCCAGTCTCCAGACCTTAATCCCATAGAAAATCTGTGGAGGGAGCTGAA